>PVIJ01000228.1:0-151895 GCA_004024925.1 Scalopus aquaticus | reverse complement strand
AGGGTTCACCAGAGAGAGTGGAGAGCAGAACAGGCAGATGAGAAACACACTGCTGAGGGGAGCAGCGGGTGAGGCAGGAGAGGTCTGCCGCACCATGTGGGATTCTCCCTGGCTGGGCGTCGAACTCGCACTGCGGCTGCTGACAGCTCCACAGCACAGCGCTCAACCGCTACACCACCGGGGAGGCCCAATCTTTTTTTTTTTTTTTTTTTTTTTAAAGAAAACTAGTTGTCTTTCTCTAATTAGTTTGCAAGTGCTTTGGGCACAGGCAGTGCTTTATCTACTCTCCGCAGTCTGAGCACCCAGTAGAGTTTTGGCAAGTTGTCATAGGTTGTTACGTTAAATTCATTTTCTTTGGCTATAATTGGGGGATGTGACTGATTTTTTTTTTAATTAAAAAAAAATTTTTTTTGAACGTTATCTACGTTTCTTTTTTTAAAAAAAGATTTATTTATGTGTACATACAAGCTGGGGTACAGTCCAGAGGCGTGGGGCGGCGAGAGGGTTCACCAGAGACAGTGGGGAGCAGAACAGGCAGATCAGAAACACAATGCTGAGGGGAGCAGCGGGCGAGGCAGGAGAGGTCTGCCGCACCATGTGGGAAGCTCCCTGGCCGGGCGTCGAACCCGCATCCCACGCTGCGGACAGCTCCACAGTGCAGTGCTCAACCGCTGCGCCACCAGGGAGGCCCCGTGACTGATTCTTGATGTCTCTAAAACTGTAAAGAACAATATTAAGATAGGTTCTATGGTAGCTCAAGGTAGCTATGTGTTACTCCTCTTTCCTTTTATTGTCTAGAAATTGGAGAGCATAAATCCAGAAAGTCGGCAGAACAGATAAAACCCTAGTATGTTAAGAGGTAGAATTACTCTTGAAGTGAAGAGCAGATGAAAAGAAATAGCATTATTATTGTTATGTGAGAAATTTGACACCACCATAAATTAATTTCATTTCCTAGACCTTCTGTTCTTTTTTTTTTTTTTTTTAAAGATTTATTTATTTATGCATACAAGCTGGGGTACAAGGCCAGAGGAGTGGTGGCGAGAGGGCTCACCAGAGACAGTGGGGAGCGGAATAGGCAGATCAGAAATACACTGCTGAGGGGAGCAGCGGGCGAGGCAGGAGAGGTCTGCTGCACCTTGTGGGATTCTCCCTGGCTGGGCGTCGAACTCGCATCCCACGCTGCAGACAACTCCATGGCGCAGCGGTTGAGCGCCATGGGAGGCCCTATCTCCTAGACCTTCTGTTCTAACCAGTAGATTGCTGATTGTCTAGTGATTTAAAGAAAACCCATTAGAATTGTAACTGTTTTACGGCTTTTCTTAATTAATGCAGTGTTGACAATTTAAATGTAAGTTTTAAGTTCTTGTGTTTTGACCATGTAGCTTTGGTTGGAAGTAGGTGTACAAGTTGTAGGGTTAAGTTTTAGTGCCAGTAAGGCCAGTGTCATCTCGGCAGATGTTTTTTAAGTTAAATTTACTTTGTCCACTTTATTTACAAATTCCTGGGCAGGGGCCTCAGCAACTGTGTTTAGTGCACATCTCATTCCATCCAGATGGCCGCGACGGTGGCCTCGACGGTGGCCACCTGTGTGGGAAGATCATCCTGTTTTTTGAGATCGACTAATTCTTGATTATGCACAAATAATTTCACATAGATTTATTACTTTCAGAAAATATTTAGTGACAGAAATGTTTTTGTACTTCTGTCCTTTACTTTGCAAGACCTGAATAGTTAGTTCATCAACTCCTGAGGCCCTGTGCTTGGCACCTGGTTGTTGGTGCCAGAAACTTCTACTGAGGTCTTGCCACAGGAGTGGATCCATCCACTAGAATTTCTTCCTTTTGCCTAGATTGCTTGAAAGCTCTACTCTTTTTTTCCTCAGGTTCCTCACACCTCTTAGGTTACTTTCCTGTGACTAAACACAGGGTTAGTTTAAGTTCTAGATGCTAGAATCCCTGAAGTTTTTGACAACTTGGCTGTTGCCTGATTGAATACTGAAGGGAGGGAATGACAAGGAAATACACACATAAATTAGTGTTCTAGGAAGTAATAACCGGAGTAAATACACTAAATGCTAAATGTTAATAGAAGTGTGTGTAGTTGCTTGTTGTGAACTTGAAGTGGTTTGAAAACTTCATGAGAGAGATGAGACTTGAATTGAGCCTTGGAGGATGGTAGGATTCAAGAAACTATTGGTGTTGGTGCTTGTTTTCTAAGGTTGTGCCTTAGTGTTTGTGTCATTAAGAGGTGGTGGTATATGCATCGGTTTGGGAGTATGTGCGGTATGTTTGGAATTATTTGTGAGAGACTGAGAGAGCCTGGGAGAGAGGGAAGGAAGGAAGGGGGGGGGAAGTTGAGAGTTTATATATTGCAGTAGAGCTTCAGAAAGAGGGTCTTGTGATTGGGAGGATTATTCTGGTAATACTGAGCTCGATGGATTTAGAGGTCTGTGCTTTGGAGGCCATTATGGTAGCTCTGACCTGAACTGAGAAAGGGTTGATGAAGGTTGGAATGGGAAGAAAAGAACTGATGGACAGAACCACTAGAGAGAATCTATGGGGAGAACGCGGCAGAATTCAAGACGATTTGACTTTCTGTTCTGGGTGCTGGGGTGTTGATGGTGTCCCTAATGAAAAAGGCACAAGTCAAGATAGGAGTTTGTTGTGAGAGGAAGATAAGAGGTTTAATGTAGGATGTGATAAGCTATTAGAGCCCTGAGATGAGATGAGGTCAGATTTGTAGGTCAGGGGTTCACCGTGTCATCAGTATTCAGGATTTTGGAAACTGTAGTTTTTTTGTTGTCTGTTGTGAGGAAGACAATGATACAGAAAGATGCTGAGGAGAAAAGCAGAAATGACTGCGAATTTTGGCTTAATAATTTAGTAGTACTTTTTATTTACATAAACAGTACATTCAGTATTACCTTGTGATATTTTAACAGAATCTTGAGTATTCAGCATGCTTGGAATAGTCTTTTAGTTTTAGTTTTCTTCTGTATTCCCCTAGGATGCTTTCTGGGCGTATTTATATCAAGTCGCCACAGATTCATATTAATAGATCAACAATTAGATTTGTATTATTGAATAATGAATAATATAAGTTTATACAAATAAAGCTACTACGAAATCTTCAAGACTGGCTAATCCTCCTTTTGGATGAGTTATTTGACACAAACTGGTAACTAAGCTTCTTACATTTTTATTTTTAGGGAGTTTGCCCTTGAGCATTATTTCTTTCCTAGTTCTCTGGTAGGTGGTTGGGGGGGAATTTGACAAATTATGAGTAATTGACTTCTACAGTGCTTAGTAATACTTTTCAAATATTGTCTAATTCACTCATTATTGAGCATGACAATACAAAAATGTTCAGTTACTAGATCTCTTCTCCAGTGCTTGTGCCCTCTCCTTTTATTTGTTTGAACTGGGACATGTCTAATCAAAAGCAGTTAAGAATTTAGTACTAGGAAGCGGTTGGTATACTTCAGGCTTTATTCATTCTGCCTGCAGGTTGAGCTTGACCAGCAAATGGATTCGTGGACTTTCCGGTCCACAGGTTGGGAACTGCTGGGATAGCATTGGAACCAAAGAATGTTTGTTTGAAGAGTAGCAGTTAACTTCAAGTAGTCCCCCTTAAAGAAGGCCCAGATTATGCAGATTTTGTTGCTTTAATGTTCCAATTAATTAAAGTGTGATATATTAAAATTTGTAAATCTGTGTTAACATGCAAAATTAGACTTGTAAATTAAATTTACTTGGGTATGTAAATATGTTAATTTAATAGATACTTGGTAACAGTTTTACCAAATATTAAATACAGTGTGCTGTATTAACTGAGAGCTAGTTGCTATTAAAAAATCATTTTCTGGGTATGTTTTGACATCTGGAGGGAAAAAAATTATTCAGTATTAGTTTTCTCAGTGATGTGAAGTCACATAGTTGAGCTCATACTATCTTTACTCTTCCCTTCCATTCACTGATTACTATAGGTATAAATGGATCTCTCAAGATAATTGCCTTCAATAAATTTTAGCTTTGAAAAACAGTATTTCTACAAGGTCTCACTTGCTCAAAGAAGTGGATACTTCATTTCATGTCTAGTAATACACTTATCTTAATACCCTAACATGGTTTTAATATTGCTTAGATACTTGGAATTTCAGACAGGGTAAGCTGTAACTAGGCCGCCCTTTGACCACTATTTTCTAGTGTATGTGACATTGATAACTTTGTGTGGTGCTGTTTTTGTTTTTTTGTCAGATAGGGACATTTGAATGTGTTATGTTGGTACATTAGTTCAGTGAAGATTAGCTCATTTCATTTTCAGTAGCATGAGCAGATAATTTATATTTCACTCCTGAACTAAAGGAACTGCCCAGTGAATATGAAAATTGCCATTAAATCACTATTGTTCATTTTGTGGGTGCTTATATGATTATAATTCCCTGATCTTCAGCTGACTTGGACTGCCGTCAGATTGTATGTAATCAGTGCGGATAAGTTAAATTTAAAAGTCTAAGCAAGATAAATATAAATTACCTAGGTAGAAACAAAAACCAGTTTGTCAAAGGAGAACAATATTTCAAAGCTAAATATAATGCGCAGCATTTCTTTGCTGCTTCTACTTGCTTTGGGATGACACTGCCTTTCTCCTTCAGTAGTAGCAAGGAACACAGGTGGGAGTTGACTTAGCACTGTGAGTTTGTAAGAGGGCGGTCCTCAGGAAAGGGGAGTGTCCCAGGACCCTACCCCCACATCAAGCCAGAGAGATCCAAGACACTTAGGACTACGAATCCCATAATGCCATCATCACCGAAGGAAGGATGCTGAGGACTGAGGGTGGAGTTAAGCAGCAGTGTTTTGGTATTTTTTAAACAGACGTGAGCTTTGAGCGCTCTTGCTCTTGGTTTTGGATTGCCAGGTTTTTGAGTGCGCCATTGAGATTCCAGCTTAGCGGGGCTGGTAGGACGCATTCACCAATTTATTCTTTATCTTTTCCCTTCCCTTTTTGTAAATAAACCTTTTATTAACTTTATTGTGTGTGTCTGCAGTTGAGTCTTATAAGTCCCTTTTAAGCGCACGGGTGAGAACCCACAAGCAGGCACCCCATTTCATATCGGGGCTGCCCTGTAGCAAGTTCATACCGACGGTGTTAGTGCACACGTTCACGGCTTAATACAGCGTTGTCTTTCTCGCCTGTTCCAGGTGACCAGCCCAATCAGCTGATTTTATTGCTGTGTTAAATTAAAATTTGAAGTATCGTAGTGCATTATTAAAAGGAATGAATGAGATGATTGATTAAAATAAATAAAGCTCTTACAAAAGAAATGATTTTAGATGGCAGGCTTCAGGTGAAGCTTAGTTTGGTTCTCCTTTATAGGCCTCGCTATTCAGAACCCAGAGAACCACTTAGCACGATTTGCTTTGTCTCCTGAGGCAGCAGGTCTGAGCCAGTGTGAAGACTTGACGCTTGTCTTTGGGCTAATTCATAAACCACACTTTTATTCTGTGTGCAAGGAAGAGGTTATCGTGTAGAAATGAAAATCTTAGAAAGTGTGATCTTTATTTTCGATATTATATAGCAGCCTTTCTTGTAGTGAATTTGTTCTTTCAACAGAGTTTGCACCATAAATGGGACGATGCCTTGGCAGGCAGGGACATAACGTACTTACAAAGTGACATGTTTAGCTGCCCAGGTTCTGGAAAAATCCTCGAGAAAGAGGAAAAGCTTCTGTTACTCGGCTTAGGTTGTCTTTCACCTTTTTATCAAAAGTAGGTGGCAAGGTGATGACCTCTGTTGGGTTGAGAAGGAATTTTAAGATGATGGAAATGCTGGTTTTAGTAGAATATGTCTAAATTCAAGCCATTTAAAAAATCATTAAATTTGCCCTGTTAAGTTCCTTCTTTTATAAATTAGTCATTGTTGAAGTCTTCATTATAGTGTAGTGTTCTTAGGAACCTTTTAGTGAATGTCATATTTTTAATAAGAATTAAGTTTTGAGTATGTAGTTAAAATATTGACTATATATTTTGAATATGACTACTCAGAATTATTTTGGAGTGATTATGCTAGCAGTAATTTCGGGGGTTTCAGGGATGTTCTTTTCATTTTGTTGTCCCAGTGTAGGTGATGTAAGTTTTTATTTTTTTGTGCTTTAGACAGAACTAGATTTTGAGAATATGGAATATCAAGGAACTTGGTCTCTATTTCACAGTGTTACCTTGTTAACTGTGCGATTATTGTTCATTGTCTTTTCTACTTGTGCTTACCTGGCTGGAGATTAATTAGCTCTTTCAAGCGACTTTTCTCCCTTAGCAAGAATAAAGGAATTGATTTTGATCTTCTGAATTCTTGACTGTAAATCAAATATAATAATATAACTAGGAAGCACAGTAGTTTTCATAATTTGAGAATATTTGTGCTCAAGATATTAGGTTTGTGTGTTTTTTTTTTCCCCCTTTGAGTTTTTAACTATTTTACTTTTATAAATTGAGGACTGTAATTTGACTGGAATAAAATATTTCTATAGTGGGTTTCCTATTTTAACCTGTACAACTTAGAGCAAATCTCGCTTAACCGTTTACCTCTTTTGCATTCCAAAGTGCAGTTTCATTAAATCCCAAGGTCTAAAATTTTTCTTTGGGAGCTTATCTTCAGTATCTATGTGGAAATCATAAAAGGGAAAAGAAAATAAGGATAGTTTGATGTGAAATCTTTATGCATCTGTTGATTAATGTTTATTTTGTAAGTGGAAGGGTACTTTTATTTGGGGGCATATTTTCAGAGGTGTTTTAATAACCTTGTCCTAATTATTTATAGCTTCCTGCCTGACATAACTCACTTCAAGAAGTGCACAATGTCAGAACGTGGGCTTAAGTGGGCTTGTGAATATTGCACGTATGAAAACTGGCCGTCTGCAATCAAGTGCACCATGTGCCGTGCCCAGAGGCCTAGCGGAACCATTATCACAGAAGACCCATTTAAAAGTGGTTCAAGTGATGTTGGTCGAGACTGGGATCCTTCCAGCCCTGAAGGAGGAAGTAGCCCTTTGATCTGTCCAGACTCCAGTGCAAGACCAAGGGTTAAGTCTTCGTACAGCATGGAAAATGCAAATAAATGGTCATGCCACATGTGTACATATTTGAACTGGCCCAGGGCAATCAGATGTACCCAGTGCTTATCCCAACGTAGGACCCGGAGTCCCACAGAATCGCCTCAGTCCTCAGGATCTGGCTCAAGACCAGTTGCTTTTTCTGTTGATCCTTGCGAGGAATACAATGATAGAAATAAGCTGAACACAAGGACCCAGCATTGGACTTGTTCTATTTGCACATATGAGAACTGGGCCAAGGCTAAAAAATGTGTTGTTTGCGATCATCCCAGACCTAATAATATTGAAGCAATAGAGTTGGCAGAGACTGAAGAGGCTTCTTCAATAATAAATGAGCAGGACAGAGCTCGTTGGAGGGGAAGCTGCAGTAGTGGTAATAGCCAAAGACGATCACCTCCTACTACGAAACGGGACTCTGAATTGAAAATGGATTTTCAGAGGATTGAATTGGCTGGTGCTGTGGGCAGCAAGGAGGAACTTGAAGTGGACTTCAAAAAATTAAAGCAAATTAAAAACAGGATGAAAAAGACCGACTGGCTATTCCTCAATGCTTGTGTGGGTAAGTTTCTGCATTTTTTTTCGTATTAAAAATGACATGAAAGGTATCAGCAGGATCAATGTCATTTAACATTTGCTTCATTCAGTATGGTCGTGTGTTTACAGGATGTGTGCATAAGAATGGCTGCATGTGTGAGCTTGCCTACACTTTGTCCTGAGTTCATCTTGTGCGTGTCCCTCTGTCATTAGGGGAAAAACTTTTAAGATAAACCAAAGCCTTTTTTACACATCGGTAGTAAAATACATACCTGGAGTTTAAAACTGCTACTCTATTTATCGTCACAAGATGTGTGAGCAACACCAGCTGCTGCTTCCAAGTGTTTACAAACAGTGCTAGCGTCTTGTGATGATAGACGCTTTAGTCAGATGTTAAAAATACCACAAAAATGTGTGACTCCAAGAAGTTGAACAAACATAATATTGACCTTGAAAATACTGATGTTAATTTAACGTGAATGGCATGTAGGAAATATTTGCAAACTTTATGAAACTGATCTCACATGCCCAGTTGATTCCATAGTTCAAACTATGATTTGAGTGTTTTATGGCTTCAGTGCTTTCTTAAGGAAATTTTGGGTATTGGTTTCAGTTTGCAGCTCAGCACGATTAAAAGGACAGAGACATTATGAGAGCAGGGATCTTCTCTAGTTACTGACCTTGGAGTTAAGTATTTGCACTATAATTCACAAAAGTAGTTATTTGACTGGGTTGTTTTTTTTTTTTTTGAGTAGGTTAGATGTTTGCATTTTATGACTTCAATTTTTGGGTAGGTTGCTTTTATATCAGTTTTGTGAAGGAAGCTTTGAGTGATCAATTCAGTAAATTAGACACTGTGTGGACAGTAATAGCAAAGGCCTTATAAAGGGCTTAGCTGTATTTCTCTATGTATATATTTACCCTGCTCTGGATTACCCCTCACTATGTATATGCCCCAGGCACGTGGAAGACGCTCTATGTCCTGACAGGTTTCAAGAAATCTGAAGTTTTCGTTTTCCTTTTGTCCTGGTAAAATCAGTGTCCCAGCACATGAGCCCTTCTGAAGGCCAGCACCGCAGGCACCTACTAGCGGTTACTCGGGTTGGCTCCTGTTTGGAGGACTAGGGGTGAAAACACTTAGCCATCTTCTGCTCTGACTTGTCCCATGCCATCCCATTGGATGTCATTTTTCTCCCCAAATTAAGAGACCACATGCTGTATGATTGTCTTTTTTTTTTTTTTTTAAAGAAGGGTTTTAGTATTGATTTTAAAAATTGAGACGAAGTGCAGATCACGTAAAATTGGCTGTTTTGAAGGGGAGCATCTCATTGGCGTGCACTGCGTGCTGTGTGGCCGCGGCCGCGGCCCAGCGTCGGCGCGCCGAAAGAAGCCCTGTCCCATTAAGCACCCCTCCTTCCCTTGGGTCCCTGGTTTCTATTTTCTGTTGCTATGGATTTGCCTCTTCTGCATATTCCAGAGAAATGGAATCTTAGGTTATGCGACCTTTTGTCTCTAGGCATGGTTTTGTTGACCCGCATGCCTTTGGAACAGTCGCGAATCATCTTGCAGGCAGTAGTGGTGTACTCTGCGTGCTTTCACTACAAGGTGGTAAAAGTTAATAGTACACATAAATTTATAGAGGGAAATGAAGGATGTTGCGATGATTCTTAAGCTTTTTCAGGGTCAGAATCCTTATGGAAGCACAGGTGTTATTTCTTGAAACTAGTGGATCTCAGGATAAGAATTTCTGCTTTGAAATATTTTCTCTCCCTGAAACACATGTTTTGTAACTGTTTTTATGTTGGTATTTTTTTGTCTTTATGACCTCTCTGTCTTGTGACGCCTTGGGTTTCTGTCCACATGGCCTTATTTTAAGGTATCATCCTTTTCTAACCTCCTCTGAGTCCAGTGCTATGAAATCATTCTGAAGGTGGAGCTACCAGCAGACACTGGTAGTTGGGTCACTAAAGGATTACGTTCTTATTAAATCCCTCTTCCTTTCCCAGTCCAGAGTTTGTAGGTTTTTAGGGCCAAAGGTTGATTATTTGATTGTTGGTAATGGGAATTGTTTTTCCCGTTATCACATATTTTTGAAGGTTCGCTACATGGTGTGGTTTGCTACATGGTGTGGTTCAAAAGACCATATCCCTGTCTTTACTGGGTAGTCATACCCTGGTTTGTAAACACCACTGAATTATGTTAAAAACTGCTTTTCACTTGGTTATATTGTACTGGATTAATTAACAAGTCCACATGTACTGAAAATTCATCTTTACTTCCCGTTTTGTGTCTGCGTTTTCTCCAGGTTTCATTGGATTTGTTATATTGTGGCTTGTTGATTCTAGGCATTAAATAAACAAAAAATCATCTCCATGTTTGCTTCAGCAACACACACATTAAAAAACAAACAAAAAACCCCAATTCCTAAGTCTGCATACTAAATATGAGGTATATGAGTATAACATTTATATTCATTATGAGTTGTGAGCCTTTGTAATTGAAATTAGGAGAGGAAAAAACCCCACTCGACCCCAGGCCTCCTTTGTAGCTGATAAAATAGATTTGGTGTGAAGGCAAAAGTAAACTAAACGATCAGTATTGAGTCTCTTTGACATGCTTGTTGAGTGTCAGCTTCACGAAAGTCATGTTATTGTGGGTGGTAGAGAACACTGGACATAGCAGTGCCAGAGTCTGGGCTGGGCTGGGGGCTGGCGGAAGCAGCAGAGGTGTGGGCTCAGATGTGCAGTTGTCTCTGGAACGTCTGCCTCTGCTGCCAGGTAGTTTCTGGGGGCTGCTCACAGACTGCCTTTCCCACTGAGTGGGTGATGATGTCCCTGGAGAAGAGGGTGGCACCTCCTCGTAAACCATTTTCATTTTGCTGTTGTATCCAAACAGTTGCCCTTAAAAGAACCTTTAAATTTGTGACACAAGTTGATCCCTTGAGAAGGCACAGGGTCAAATAAGAACCCCTAATTAAATCTGCAATACCTTACTCTGCTCCTGAACCCTCGACCCATGTATTCAGCTGCCAAATGCCATCTTCCTTGCCTGTCTTGTATTTCGACTCAGTGAGGCTAAAACCGAACTGGCCACCCCTTGATGTCTGTTCTCTCATAGTCCCCTCTAGCAGTTGCTGGCCGTCATTGTGCCTTTGGCTGTGCCTTGGCCATCCTTGATTGTCTTTACCTCCTTCCTCTTTGTGAGAAAACCTTACTGCCTTCAAATATCTATCCAGATAAGGCCACTTCTTTTTCTTTTTATTGTTATTTATGTCTTACATTTTGTATTCCCCTTGGGCAGCCCACCACCAATTCACCCGTGATCCATCTCCATGGTCCCCTGTATTCTCCTCTCTTCCATTTTGTGCCCTCAGATAAGGCCACTTCTTACCCCCCTGGCCCCACTGATGACACCTCTTTGACCCTGCCTTCTCTGTTGGTTCTCAGCAGCGGAACTGCTGAGAACCCTTCCCGGTAGTAAGAGCCAGAGTCCCCCCAAAACTCCACAGGCCCTCTCTGCTCTGTCCCCACTGGCTTTCCCCAGAGACATTGTTTCTCTCTGACCTCATCTATTGCCATTCATTCTAGCCAACTCTGCTCCCTTCTCTGTTCATAAGACTCAAAACCTTTGTGTTAGCTGTTTCCTCTGCCTGGATTGTGCTTTCTTCAGATTGTGGAGTTTAGCTAATTTGCTTCCTTCATTCTTCTCAAATGTTGCCTTGTCAGCGAGGCCTCCCGACTGCTGTTTCTGAAATTTCAACCCCGTAGTCTACCCCCACTTGTTACCTTCTAGCAACTAGCCACCTTTTTGTCTCTCTTGCCCCTAGTATGTAAGCTTCCTGAGATCTGAGATCCAGGGGTTTCACCATCCGTGTCTTAGTGGTATCTGAACAGTGTCCCATGCTCAGTGCGCACTCAGACGTTAACCTCAGCCGCGGGTAACCGTGAACACTGGGATTTGGACACCTAGACTTCTGAGCCTCTTTGGAACATGTAGAGTCTTTGCTTCCTTCTTAGCTTTCTGTATTTTTCAGCTTAGACTTACGGGCTCAACCCAGTGTCAACTAACCCAGGTTCTCCCTATGGGGAAGACAGGAAGTAGGTACCAGAGGATCTTAGCGGAAAGAGTGGAGGCTTCAGTTTATCGTCAGACTCCCGGCCATTTGTGGATATGATGTCTGGATCTTTGCCTTTACTTTCTGTCTTCCTACCTCACTGCTGAGTATCTGACATAAAGCAGAAGCCATTCTGTGTGTTTACTAGCCCTACAGCTCCTTTAAACAAAATCTTTGATAGTTTCTCATTCAGTTGTCATTGACCCTCTGGCCTCCAGGTTGACATTTTGTTTCCGGTCCTAATAGCTTACACCTTTCTCACAGGAAGGAAGATGGGAAGGATTGACCTGGGATGGGGGTGAGGGTAGAGGTGTGAAGGCATGGGGGAGAGAATTAAGCTTGTAAAACAGACACATACTGAACCTGGAATTTTTATGTTGAAATGTTGAGTTGCCCCATGGCAGCTCGGTGTGCTCCGGGCCCTGGGTGCGGGCCGCTGGCCGTCCTGAGCGGGGAGCGTGCAGAAGTGGGTCACGAGAATTGTAATCTTGGTTATTTCTGAGCAAAATGTCCATGTTTGTAAAAACTTACGGGAGTCTTAAAAGACACTGGAATTAACTTTCTTTCAAGTTGTCTACAAAACATATCGTGGTAGTTGGTCTAATTTCCTCTTATTACTTACGTTAAAAGTATTTTTGTGGTCGTTATTTTCCATATTGATGCCAGCTGTATTTTGGCCCCTTAGCATCAGACCTGTGTGGTGTCTCACACCGGTGTCAGTGTAGCAGTAGAAAATACCTAAAATTGCATGGAGTTAAGAAAGTATATCAGAATGTGTTTGTCAATTTGTTTTCGCTCTTTCCGTTACTACAAAAAGTTAGCAATTTATGGGTTTATTATATTTCAAAGCATTCTTTGAATTTATTTTGCTTATTGGTATTATAAATTGGCTTTACCAAGGAAGTAGTAATTAAGATCATATTAATGTCACTTTTCTTTGGAAAAACAAATCTATTGCAAAATGTTATCTGCTGTGGTGACTTTTTTTAATTCCAAGTTTTGAGAGCGTGCTGGCCAGATAAAAGGGGTATTGTACAAGGATCCAAACAGAAATGACTTCAGCTGAAGGAAGAATTATGTACGATTAGCTTTTACAAGATGGTAGTACTTGAACAGAAATGATTCTAAGGTGATGTACATCAAGGTAACTACCACATCCAACATTACAGAAAAGGGAATCCTTGACATAAGACACCATAGTGATCTTACTAATTAATTTGCTAATTTATTCTTTGTGGCGGAGTTTTTAAAGGAAACTGAGGGCATATAAATTATTGTAGAGAGAAAACAGAAGAGGTTTTCTATAGTTCAGTAGTCCTTTTAAAAAGAAATTTGCTCCCCATATATTTTATTGATGAACAGAACACTGAGGATTTGCCACTTAATAGAATTACAGTCTCCAGATTCTTATTTTTTCCTTTCCTTGTTACTTCATTTGCTTATAGGCTCCCCCCCCCCAGTTCCCCACCCCCTTTGAACTTTTATGATCTACATAAAACACTGGTTTAAAACACTGATGGCAGAACAGTGCCGTCCAGCACTCCTCCATGCCTGTGCCCTAATCCCCAGGATCTATGAATAGGCCTGTGTGACATGGCAGAAGGGACTTTGCAGATGTGATTAAACGAAGGACGTTAAGGTGAGGGATTATCCAGGTGACCTTAAGGGTCCTTAAAGTGAAAGGCAGAGACTGAAGGGGAGTTACAGGAGGGGCTGTGGCTGTGAGGGCTCAGAGGTCTTGGTGACAAGGGGCCAGGAATAAGGGGTGCAGGTCCCTCTAAAAAGTGAGAAAAGCTGAGGATCCCCTCAAATCTGCCCCCCCCCCCATTTTACCACAGTGAGACTCCTAAGGGACCACTCCCAAATTTAAAAAAAATTTTTGTATTGTTTTAAGCTATTAAGTTTGTAGTAATTTGTTAGAGCAGCAGTAGGAAATGAATACAAATGGTATCTTTTTATAAAAATTACAAATAGCATCTTTGGCAGTTTCAGAGAAATTTAAGGTAACACTCACCAGTTCCTTGAGAGTCTGGTCTGGTTTTGTTTTTGTTAAGGCCAGAGAGTTAACACATTGTATGCGGGAAATGTATTTATACATTTTACATTGACTGGTAGTAGAGCGCGGCACACGTATTAATACGTTTTTTACAGACCAGCGGTAGAATGAGGGTAACGCATAAATATGTTTATTTTTATGCTTTTTTTTAATACTTAAAAAATTAGCAAAAATGGCCCGCGCCACCCGTTCGTGCTCGAGAAAAACTATCCGCAAACAGTGTGTTAAGTGATTGGCTGGGTGCGATGTAGCCACGTTGTATCCTTTTCTGGAGGGAGATGGAAGAGGTGCTTGGCATGAAAAACTCCCTTCTGGTCTCTGCTGCATTCCCAGCTCTGCCAGCGACTCACTGCCAGGGTGTGTGGGAAGGGCAGGTTCCCAGACCAAACTGAACAGTTTTCAGACTCTCCGAACTCCAGGTGGGTGTCCTTCAGTTGAACTCAATTCTGACACTACCTAGAGGTCATGTCGGATCTGAAAGGTTAGGGACTCAGTCCCACCGATGCCAGTCTCAAATCCAGCTTGTTACCTGTGCTTCGGATAGACAGTCTCTTAGGTTGAAAGTTCTCACCACTCCTTCCTTGGGTCAATTAATTTGCTCAAATCTTGCACAGAACTCAGGAAAACAGTTTACCCACCAGATTTCCTGGTTTTTCTGTAGTCAGCCCCATCCATGGCTTTTGTTGCTTCAATCAGTTGTGATCATAAAATACTCTGCGCAGTAGATACTCTGAGAGCGAGAACACACATTCACGTTTGTTACATTAGTCGTGATGATTGATTGCTCTTTTATTATTAGCTGTCATTAAGCTCTGGTGCCTAATTTATAAATTTAACTCTCATAGGTACATCTATATAGGAAAAATAAAGTATATACAGCCCTTGGTACTGTGTAAGGCTTCAGGCACCCACAGGGGTCTTGGACCCAGATGAGGGGCAGCTAGCTGTGAAAGGGTTACCGGTCAGGAGCAGCTCGGGCAGGGGATGCAGGAGGAACTGGCCACGCCCTCTCTGGGTGCAAGTTCTGCCCCACTCCACATCCAGATGTTCACTCACCCCGAAGGTCTTCTGATCCCGCTTCAGGGTTTGAATGGAGGCTTCTGGGGCAGGTGGGCATGATTGCTGCAGTAGTTGACACCTGGTGATTGTTTTTAGCCTGTAGCCTCTCCTCCCTCCCTGAGGTGGGGCTGAAGGTTGCAGCCCTCTAATCACGAGGTTGGCTGCCCTGGCCACCAGCCCTCAAGCTTAGAGGCTTTCCCAAAGTCACCTCCTTGACAGAAACTCAGGTGACATTGCAGGGGCTTGTTACAAGAATGACAGAAGCGCTGGAGCTTTTCAGGAACTGCAACAAAAATAAATGTGACAAAGGTGCCCTCTGGCCTCATCTAGGAAGTTACAGGGGCTGTAGGAGCTCTGTGCTGGGAACAGAGGATAAGACCCAAATACGTATTTCTTAGAGATCTCAGCATCACACTGTTTTGTGAGATCCGGTTGAAAGTGCTGTTACTGACCTTCTGGTGATGTTTACCAGACATGCGTAGTGGGCGATGCCCGTGGAGACCGGTGTTTGCAGTCCTGCCTTGCCCGGTCCTCCAGTAACGGCCCTGCGTGACGCTGCAGCTGTGTCCCGAGGTGGCCCGCCTTTGCTAGTGTTTGTTGCCTCTCCTTGGTTAGGCCGTGCTGTTTGAACTTGATTTTTGTGTGTCATTTTTATAGTATTTTTTCTAGCATTTTCTGAGGCTGTGTCCAGTTTTGAACTTGATGTACCACAGATGTTTGGACAATTTGTTTACCATTTTTGGAAATTTTCTGGCCCTATGGAATTGCTTCACAGGCATTGTCACTTCTGAGCTGGTGGCCCAGTAGCAGAGCTGTGTTTTGATATTTAATTTCTACAGATCTCCTTTTGGGAGCTGAGAGAGGAAGCTAATGAAATCGTTCTGATAGATTCGTTAATGGTTATTTTTAAATGCTGTGTTTATTCCAGTGTGCTAGCAGGCCATTTTGTTTGATTATGAACTTGATTTTCTGTTGATACCAGAGGGAGTGTGCTACTGAAAGGTATTCTTCTGATTAAGTGTCTGTTTTTAGTGTCCGGCTTTCCTTTACATATGAATAAAGCCAGGATCAAAAACAAAAAAGATTTGGAGTTCCATTAGTCTTTGACTCTTAACGCCATTGAATTGCCCCCTCCCTTTTTAAAAGAAACAAAAATGGTTTCGGTTTAAACAGTCTATTCAAAGCTTTTAATAGAATCTAAAATGTATCCAGACTCCTGCAGAAATCTTTGGCACTGCATCCATAAAAGGAAAGTGAGCTGCTGGTGCGCCTGCAGCGCCTTGTATGTCCTGGGTAGCTGTGAGCGGCTGTGAGCGGCGCTCTGACGTGGGACTGGTGTGCAGCCTTGAAAACGGGACTTCTTTTCTCCCCACATCCCCGGTCTTGCTGTGGGTCTCCTTATGCAAAGCCTTTGGTGTTATAGGTAATAGGACTATTTTTAGTGCTGTGAGAAGAGTATTTGGTTTTTCTTCAAGTCGTCAAGGATTTCCTTTTGTGATTTTGGAACTCTGGCTATAAAATACCCCCAGCCAGTTCAGTCTGGGATTTGAAAGTGCTTCCTGACACCTGAGATAAAAGGAGGCTTCCAGGAATGCATATTAAGGGAGTGGCAGAAATAGAGCCCCAGCAGCACTCTGCTGGTTGTCGGTCTGAAGTATGACTCTGACACGGCCTGCCTGCTGCTAACATGCCTCCTCAGACTTGGCGCTAGGGACTGCGATGAGTCTCCATTCAGTATCCCGATGCTTTTTGTTGTTAAAAACCACGATATTAAGTGAACACATTTAATTACAAAATCCAAATGTATCATTTAAATATTAAATATAAAAAGATGTCTTTAGACTCCAGTGAAGTTTGTTTACCATAAAATAATTTTAATTTCAAACATTAATTAACCTATGCACATGGGTAAATAAAAATTAAGCAGTATACTTTATAAAGAAATGCAAGTTCCTTTTTCTTCTGTTCACCAATCCTTCTGTGCAGGATTTCCCCATTAGCTCTTCCAAGAAAAATTTCAAAACCTGTTCAAAAATTACAATTTTAACATATTGAACATCACCGGCCTTTGACCTAGATTCCTTTTGTTAGTTCTTTGCCACACTTGCTCTCTCCCTCTGTTCCTCTCTGTCTCTTGTTTTTTCCTGAATCATCTGAGAATTGTAGAAGTCATGACATTTTGCCCTGAATAGTTAAGCACGTATGTCTTAAAGACAAATATTTTCTCTATGTAATGCACAGTATAATTATCTAGGAAGTTTAGTATTCAACTCCCACATTCATTTTTATCAGTAGTTTCTCTAACAGCTTATTGTTGCAATGCCCCTCAATCAAGGATTACACGTTTTTATTTATTTTGTCTCATTAGCCTCTCAGTGCCTTGGGGGTGTGCGTGAGTGTGTGTGTGTGTGTGTGTGTGTGTGTGTGTGTGTGTAATTTACTCTTTCATGACATCAGCAGATTTGCAGATTTGCATCCTGGCCATTTATTTTACAGAATGATTCTCAGCTTGATGTCATTAGGTTAAATTTAAGCATTCATGTTTTGGGGGGGGGGGAGGAATATTACACAGATAAGGCAGCACCTCTAATATGTCTGAATACTATCCTCCTATCATATTTTAAAAATATTTTTTGATATTTATTTTGATTGTGGTAAAATATTTGTACCAAAGTTTGCCATCTTAGGTACTGCCATTGTCCTAAAAATGTTCTCTCTGTGTAACTGCACAATATGATTACAGTATATTGAAAGTACAGGTCAATGGCGTTAAGTCCATTCACATTCTTTAGCAGCCTTCACCACCAGAACATTATTCATCTTGCAGACTGAAACTTTTGTGTCTGTTAACAACTCCCCACCCACACTTCCCCAGGCCCCTGGCAAACACGGCTCAGGATTTGGTCTCTGTGAATGACTGCTCCGGAGACCTCATCTAAATAAAACCATGTGGTATTTGTCCTTTTGTGACTGGTTTATTTAATTTAGTCTTGTCTTCAAGGTTTATCAGTGTTGTAGCAGGTGTCGGGATTTCCTTCCTTTTTAAGACTGAATAATACTCCACTGTATGTATGTGCCATGGTTTGTTTATTCAGTCATCTGTCAGTGGACTTATTGTTTGTTTCATCAAGTTTAGACATTTTTACTGACTTCGTCTAACAGTGGATGAGAATTTAGTTCATTTTTAAATAATAAAAGCAGAATGTACTGTTGAATATTTGAGATAAAAGCTAAAAAAATAAAACGTTTCTAGAATCACCATCTATTTTTATATAACTGATATTGTGCCCTTTTTTACGGAACTTTACATTTTGAAGTAACTAAAATACTCTCATCTTTTTTTTAACGAATGTGTCACATGAGTGTGTCATACAACATTGAGTTGCTGTACTGTGTGAACCTGTCCTTATTATTAGTCTTTTTGGTTATTTGAACCTTTTTTCTTCTGAATATTCTCATGAACAGAAGTGTCAGCATTTTACAATCACTGTTCTTAGGTCCCCAGACGTGGGATAATGTCCCGGTGACAGAGATGTGTCACAGGCCTGTCACCTGCCCGGAAGACGGCCCTGCGCGCTCCTGTCGGCAGTGAGTGCGCCTCCCTGGGCGCCGAGTCTTCCCCCACTTTTGACTGAGGGAGGCCTGTCGCTTGCATTCTTTCCTGTGAATTCTTGTTTTGGAGCTTTTGTCAGTTTTCCCTTGCTGTTTTACCAAGTTATATGAGGTCTGTACAAGTATAACTGACATGTACCAGTCATGTTTGTTGCAGATTCTCTTCCCTTTTGTGGAAAGTTACATTAGAAACACTTTATCTTCTTTGCTTTACAGTTCTTTTGGATTGAACTAGGAATGAAACTATTTTCAAAATAATTTCTACTAATGAGAGTCACTAAGTAAACTTTTCCCATTGATTTGGATGGTTCTATCACATAAAAGTGATTCTACATCATTTGTTTTGAGGGTCTTTGTGTGCTTTTTATATCACTGTAACACTTTGGGTAGATAATTATGGCTTTATTTGGTATTTAAAAGCTGATGAGACAAATGTCCATCCTTCTCCACCCTGCTATTGCTTTTCAGAATTGTCTTTAGTTTTGACCTTTTGTGTTCCTCCATCCGCTCACGGAGCGCGCGCCCAAGCACCGGGGAAGACGCCTCTCCGCGGCCTGAGGGTCTTAGTCGGGTGTGATGAGCTGAGCAGAGGAGCACAGGACGCTCCCGGAGGAGTGCACACCCCTCCTTGGAGCTTCCGAGAGGCTTTCAGGAAGCAGTGGCGTCGAAGCCACAGCCTTGAAGAGAGAAGGAGAGTTTCTGTCAGAGAATAGCACGTCTTGAGGTTGCGGAGCACGAGAGCATGGCACGTCCAGTAGGCTGCCAGCAGTTAGGGTCCATTGCCTGATAGGGGCTGGGAGAGAAAGCGGCAACCCGAAGGGCGCTGCCACACGTGTCTCGGCCTGCCCACCTGGCCAGGGAGTTGCACTCCTCGTTCGGGCAGTGGTGAGCGTTTGGCAGGCGACGCCTTGCTCCAGCCTGTGTCTCTGGTCCCGGTGTGGAGACTGCGGGCTGGGCGCGCTGCACGCTAGGAGGAACGGACAGTGATGGGGCGGGGGAGGGAGCGCGCCTCCTGAGCTAGGACGGAGGTGGTGGCGGGACGGGCACGCCTTTGAGAAAGACGTAAAAGGAGGAATTCTTGGGAAGGAACTGACCCATGCGGGGCTGAGGGGAGGAGTTAAGGAGGGTGTCCAGGTTCTTGGTTTGGACATTTGGGTCAGGTAGCAGGTAGCCAGTTTTTTCCTAAACCTGGGAGAAATGAAGTCCAGTTTTAGACGTGACGGAGAGAGGATGTCCGAGTGAGTAAAGTGTTGGCTCTGTGGGCTGGGTAGTTTTGGAGAAAAGTTATGCAGATACTTTGAGCTTACGCAGATACTTCGGCATGGGTGATTCTTCAAGCCCGGGATATTCTTTTGCCGGTGTTTTGTGCTTCTTCCGGGGGCCTTCTCAGGTGGACTAAGTAACTTCTTAACTTCTCTTTCAGGACAGTTCTTTTTCTTAATCGTCTTTTTATTTTTGACTAGAAAAAGGTTGATACTGATAAAGTATGAACAGTAGTAGAGATGATGGTATGTCACGACAAGCTTCATTCTCTACTGCTGCTGTCCCTTAAAAATGCCCATTTTGTAGAAGAGTGGCCTTAGACTGGTTCCTCCAGTTCTAGTAAACTAGTGAAAATTTCAAGATCTAAAATTGGGTTTCACGTGCAGCCAGGATAACTTGGCAGTGTTGGAGATGGAATTTTTACTTTGAAAGTCAGTCAAAAGAACTTTTGGGACTTGATTTCATGGTGACTGGTTGAGACACAGTATTTTGGATGACTTTTGGAACTCTAGGTTTTCAAGAACTTTAACCCTCCAGTTAAGTGCTTTAACTGTTGGCAGCATTTTAAGTGACCTTTGCAGTTTGAACTTAGATTTAGCTTTGCTAACCCTGTAACAGCAGTCCTGACCAGGGACTGCTCGTGCTGAAATAACTTCGTGGGATGTTTCTTTCAATCCTTCCATTGTGCTTTCAGTGGTATCTTTCACTTCAGGTGTTTTTTCCATGACTTTGCAGATTTATGTTTCTCCACCAGTTGGGTTGTTTAGGTAAGAACTCGAAGTATGAACTATATTTTGCATAATTGTCATGACCAATAAAAGACCATTATAGCGACTCTTGACTTCCCTATCATTGAATCATTTTTCTAAAGACGATGTTTTAATAATGGAGTTTAATGAATAGCATAGACACTTGTCTTGATATATAGTACAAATTTAGAATAAGTTTGAACAGATATATTTTCAGTTTGATTTTTATCTGATCTGTTGTTTTGAAAGGGTTATTCTCGAGGACTACTGTAGGAATAGATAAACTTGTTGCCTTTGGGTATCATGTAAAAAAATGCTTCTAGGAGGTGATTTATTTTATGATCTTCAAACTTTTTGGGATCGTAACTGTGGCTATTTGAAGATACACTTAAAATATTGAGGTAATTTTATTTAAAGGCAGGTCTTGTTTGAGTATTGAGATTGCCATGATTAAGCCAGGTGTGGGATTAAATAATAGCCAAATGTTTCGGAGTATAAAGAAAAAATTCTTGGGTTGGTGTATTCTCCTTTTTCACTTGCAAAACCAGTGAAATGGATTAAACTCTGGGTAGAGGAGACGTGCCGCTCCATGCCCCCAGCGCCATCTTGCATCTCTGCTCGCCATGGTAACAGACATGCTGAACATTACCACTTAAAGCTAACTTTTCTCTTCAAGGGCTCCTGAAATTGTGCCAGCTGCCTCCAAGTCCACCCTGACCCCACAGCACAAAGCTTGCTGTGCTGTCACAGCTACCATAGAACTCCAGGGTAGTGTTGGGCTGGCCCCAGGTGGGCTGAGGTAAGTCCTGGCTTTTTTTTTTACCATTTGGCATCTTTTCAAAGTTAGTTATTATGATTTTTATGTTAAAAGAAAATAAGGCAAAACTTTGAAAACTGTGCCATATATGGGGGAAAAAAATAAGTCTGTTTCCTAAACATTTATGAGCCAGCTCCATATTCTAACCGACGGAGTTCCATCGTAGCTGTGAAGTCCCCGGCAGGCTGTGGCCTGTGGCTTCAGTAGGTTAACTGCGCGGGGCCCAGCTCACAGAACGACATGAGGTGCTTGCTTGCTTGCTTTGTAGTTTGCAATACATAATATAGTGACTTTGATTTACTCTCAGGTCTTCAGGTTTTAAAAAGTATAGTAACACGTTCCCTAACCTGTAATTGTGTACCACTGCTCAGCTAGTTCTGTGTTTCAGTCAGTTTTGAGTGAAACACAGGTCATTTTAGAAACTTGATTGTAGAATGCTTTCTGCGCTGCTTTCACTTGCCTTTATAGCCTGGAGGGGGAAGGGATGAACATGGGGTCGCTGGCTGTTAAATTTTCTAAAATGATTTAAGAGAAAGAGGCTTCCTTTTAGCTTGGAGCTGCTGCAAGGGGGCAGTGTCTTGGAGGGCACACGCCGGTTGTCCCTTTTTCTTCTGGAACTGTTCTGTTTTCCCTTGGTCTTTCATTGCGATTTTACCACCTGTGTTTACTTGCTATCTTTTCCTCTCTATCAACTCTTCTGCTTTCTTTCCCCTTTCCCCTTAATTTGAAAAGGGGGTAAAAATGTAATGCTAGCGGAAGAACGGGAAACATTTTGTTAGCTGTTTTACATATAATCTGATGCTTTCCCTCCTCTTATTAGAAGACACATGGTAGCTGAAACTAAATTACCTGCATATGGGCCAAATTGTTTTGAAGACCGTGTTCACAGCGAAAACCCATTTGTCCAGAAGCTGCCTAGACTTCAGCCGGTAGCTCCCCCGAGGCAGAGTGTAGTGGGAGCTACCAAAAGTGTGGGAGCTCAGATACGCTCCTGAAGATGATCCATTTGTGATTTACTCAGCTTTATAGCTGCAAGCTCACCAGTAACTGAAACTCGGGGCTCTAATTTACGATTCATAAAAGATTAGAATTACATATTCCCAGTATAGACGATACAGATTTTTTTCTTTTAAATATTACCTTGTCCTATATTTAAATTCTTAGAAAAATTTCGTGCTCTGGAAAAGCTGGGGAATTTTACGTTGTGAAGAGTGGAGTGGACATTCTTTCTGTCTGCTTTATCCCCTGCCCTCCTGTCTTTCTCTGCGCCAGGCAGGGCCAGAACACCCCCCCGCCATCCCATGCAGGGCTGTGGTGCGGGGCCGCGGTGTGTGTTTTTGTTATTTTTGATTAGGCCAAATAGAAATCCTGTTTGTGTGCCAGTTTTGTTCAGCTGTATGCGCATGCCGTGTAGTTCACCATTTGAGATCCTGTTTACATTTGATAGAAAAATACTTACTTTGAAGGCAGACTGGGTGATACTGTAAATCATAACTCCAAGGCACAGTTTACTCTGTTGTGCTGTTTGGGCTGCACCTCTCGTCTTCCCCTTGGTGCTGCTTAGTTTCAAACTATACAGATCTTTCAGAATATTAGAGAGGAAATGAATTCTTGAGCAGGAATTTCTACGATGAGATTCTTCCAGACACCAAGTATATGATGATTTAGCTGCAACTTGTGAAGACTGATTCAGATCTCCCCTTCCTCCTACCGAAAGGGCGAAGTTAGCTGGTGTTTAGCTTTACGTTGCCTCATCCTTGTGTTCAGGAAATAAAACAGTGTGTGGCGCGCAAAGACACACTGCGTGCCGTGCAGGCCTCCCTGCCGTTTCGGGTACACTGGCGAGACTTGTTGGCGCTTGGGTTGCTTTTGGAATGGCTTTATGTGTCATATAGAGAAACATTTTATAAATGCTTATATACTCTTCGGTTTAAGCTAAAAGTTGTAAAAGGCAGAGGCCTTTGCGTGCGCCTGGAGAGTCGCGGCCGCGGTAGCACCGGCGCGGGGGCCGCCTCTCTGAGGAAGCACTGCGGACTCGAGGGCGTGGGCAGGCCTGTTCGGCTCTGAGACGGACAGACGCTGTGACTTATTCCAGACGTCGGAGCCTGGCCGGACGGTGCTGACCTGGTCCTTCACGCAGACGGAGCAGAACTTTTGGGGTTCGTGTGTGCTTGACTCTGCGGCCTTCGGGTTTGGTTTCAAGCAGCACTTCCGCACTTCTGTGTCTGTTCTTGTGGTCTGCCCTTTGGGGGGAATGGGTCCCTCTTTTCTCATGCCAACGTGATGACTTTTGACCCTACTGACTTCCTTAGGGCACGCTGCCTCATTGGGGTACTTTGAGTCCCTTGAGTATTGGGCCGAGGCTTACAGCTGTGAACATAAAAGCCCCTGTAAGAAGTTTCCTCACTTAGTGTCCTGGATTCTTAACCTGAAAAATGGCGTCATTTTTCTGGGGAAAGGATCTATATGACCTGAGAGTTTGAAAACCTTTGAAGCTGGCATTTGATGGCTCGAGAGGGTGATGGACCGGGGCTGTCGGGGTGGGGGCACGAGCTCACTGCCATGGCGCTCGCTCCTCACAGCACCTGTGGGGCGTGGGTGTCACACGTTTGGCCAGTGGGGAAACTAAATTCTCCTGGTAAAGCTTTGTTATTTTTAATAACTGGGAGAAATTACTGCATTGTACCAGTCTGTTACACTTTATTAATTCCTTATTCAAGGTAGTGACTACAAATAGTGTTTTTAAAGTATGCCAAGAATATTTTTAGTTAATACTAGCATTTTCCACAACACATTTTGCTTGATGTAACAGGAGACACCTGAAATTGTTTGGTCCTACCTTTTGGCATGTTAAAAAACTATTTGTGGTCATTTGAAGCTGACCTATACCTTCGTTTTTGTCAACGCTGTTTGTTTTTTTGGTGCGCAGATGGTACTGCTTAGTAGATAGGGTGGCTGCCTTTACATGGGTGTGTGCTAAGATGAATGACATACTGCAGTTGGAGTGGAAACTTTTTCATGGATTTGGAAAAAGGCGATAGATACATGTTTCATCTCCCCACCCCTAGTTCCTTTGTAATGTTTCATTTTCACTTATTTTTTGTTCAAAATTATCTTAGTTTTATTGTATTAATGATTCATACTGGGTGGTGTAAGGAAGACTTGACTTTGAGAGGTCCTGAAGTCAGAGTATCGCTAACTTTTACTTATAGGGAAAATGTCTTTGATTACTCTAGGTTCTTTCAAAGCTGAACAGCAGTGTGAGAAACTCAGTGTACTGGGTCAGCTTACAGATCTCAGTGTAAGGGCAGATGTCGCTCAGCACCGGCAGGGAGCTCGCTCTTGTCTCCTTGTGTCTGCAGTCAGGGCCAGCGCGGAGCCTGGTGTCTTCTGTGAGGTCCAGGCTCACACTCGATGGCTGATGTTTAGTCCAGTTAATATAGTCTCATCATTCCTCTGTGCCCGTAGAGCATGGCCCTGGCACTGACGTGAAGGTAAGTGTCTGTAAATAGGCAGTTGTAGTTCTCGAAGAAATAAATAGGAGAGGACCACACTCATTTTTCTTGTTCCTTAGGACACTGAAATGATGCCCCCGCATCTGGGAAGCACAGAAACACTTAGTGTTTGAGCGAGTGCTGCAGGTTTGTGCTTCGTGGTGAAAAAGAGAATGAAACTGCTTTCTGTCTTATGCTTGTCTCAGGGGTTGTGGAAGGAGATTTAGCTGCTATAGAAGCTTACAAGTCATCGGGAGGGGACATCGCCCGCCAGCTCAGCGCGGATGAAGTGCGCCTGCTGAGCCGCCCCTCCGCCTTCGACGTGGGCTACACGCTGGTGCACCTGGCTATCCGCTTCCAGCGGCAGGACATGCTGGCTATCCTGCTCACGGAGGTGAGTGGCGTTTCGGCTAAGCTTTGAAGGATGCGAGTTCTTCAGCTTCCACTCTTTTTTTAAGATTATTTATGCATACAAGCTGGGGTGTAGGCCAGAGGGGTAGTGGGGGGTGAGAGGATTCCCCAGAGACAGAGTGGGGAGCAGAACAGGCAGATCGACTGAAATACGCTTCTGAGGGGAGCAGCTGGGAGACAGGAGAGGTCTGCTGCCCCCTGTGGGAAGCTCCCTGGCCGGGGATCGAACTTGTGCTGCAGTAGCTCTGGATAGCTTCGTAGTGCTGCGTTTAACCCGTTGCGCCACCAGGGAGGTCCAGCTTTCACTCTTGATGTTTCAGTCTTGATGTTTCTCCAAACAGTTTTAGATTCTTCTGTCCACTTTTAAGAATCACATTAAACTTGAGACTTTAACTGTATGTAATTCTTAAGAGCGATATGCTTTTAAAATAGGACATTTTGCTACAGTATTTGAGTCATCATATTTAATTTAAAAAACTGGGATACATCTGTCATTCATACTTTCATTTATTCATTCAAGTAACAAATATTTATCTACATTCATTTTTATATGAGTATTTGTGTATTTCTTTGGAATAAGTTCCCAACAAGTAGAATTACTGAGTCAGAGTAAAGGACTTTCATGGCTGTTTTTCCCCTGGGAAGTTGTACTGATGCACCCTCCCAGTGGGAGGAAGTTGTATCCAGTACCTAGTACTTATAAAAAAAATCAACAAAACACCTTGAGTTACTAGGACTTTTTGGCAATGACTTTTAAATACTGTTGTTTTCTGCTTTGGTTGATGGTAAATGAGATGCAGAGGAAAGTCTTTTTTGTGTTTAAGGTATCTCAACAAGCAGCAAAGTGTATCCCAGCAATGGTGTGTCCTGAGCTGACAGAGCAGATCCGACGGGAGATAGCCGCTTCTCTTCATCAGAGAAAGGGGGACTTTGCTTGCTATTTTCTAACTGACCTTGTAACATTTACATTGCCAGCAGGTAACTCCAAATTTCAATATGAAAATAAGTTTTCACTTTATTAGAATTCCTTTTTTATGTCTGAATGAGAATGTTTTTTGTTGCAAAACAGATAGCTTACTATATTTGTATCTTAAATTACTTTGACTACCTTTTTAACGCCGCAAGTCACCAGTAAAATGGCTCCTGAGCAAACCATTCAGTTATCTGGGAGGAGGCCAATGACTAATAACAATGGACTTTGCGGATCTCAGATATTTAGAAACTTTTTTTTTTAACCCATTTACTTTTCCATTTTATTTTAGAATGCTTTCAGTCATTGTTTTTCTTAATGCCAGCCTATTATTTTGAAATTAGTTAGCTGTAGTTTAGCTGGTGTTAGGAGACAGGAATTAGAGCTTGGGCGCGCGATGGGTCCAGTCAGAGCTACTGGCATTCTTCTGAAAGTGTCTTCAGAATGCTCCTTCTCAGGTAGCATTGATTAAATGCACCAGACACCAGAAGTTTCTAGAATAAAGCCTCTATCTTGATTCTGGATTTTGTGAACTTTTGACATCAACAGGGGTCTTTGCTCATGGTAGGGGAAGGAACTAAACCTTTTAAAAGAACACAAATTTTTCTTGAAGTACATCTTATAAATTTAAACTTACCCCCAAGTAATTAGATTTTGATTGAATTGAAAATAACTTAATTTTTAAATTTTCAATGATAATGCTGCTTACTCTAGATAATTCAAATAGTAAACTGAATAGAGCGTAGGGAATTTGAAAAGATGGCAGAAACAGTTCTGTGTGCCGGAATTATGGTATATTAACTTTTAAAAGAGGATTCTAAAGTCTGAAAATAAGAGACCTGAGCAGAGATTGAGATGTGGGGAGAAGAGAACAAATAAAAATCTGTAATTATTATTATTTTTAACTTGAATATCTGATAGCTCTGCTTTTTAAAAAAATTTCAGCTTTATTGAGATATAATTCGATATACTGACGTATGAAATTGTAAGAGACTTGAATTGTAGATTATGGTGATTTAATACTCATGTACTTTTTGAAAGGATTTCCCCCCATCTAATTTATTAACATAGTCATCACCTCATGTGTTTATTTTCTTGGTGAGACTATTTAAGTTGTCAGCACATCTCAGCTGTACAGCATGGTGTCGTCAAGTAGGGTCCCTGTGCCTGACAGCAGATTCGTAGCCTTGTTTGTCTCAGAGCTGACACTTCATACCTGTGAATCAGTTCTTCCTGTTTCTCCCGTCACCCCAAACCTTGGCAATCACTTTGCTACTCTGAGTCTGAGGTCGACGACTTTTGGACAGAGTCGGTGTGTGGTGGCATGCAGGATTCGCCTCTGTCTGGCTTGTGGGGCCCCACGTAGCACGCGCCGCGCTGCCGCGTGCGCTGCCTCTGAGCTGAGAGTGCAGATCTGTGTTCTGCCTTCACTTCCTTTGGGTCTAAACCCGGAAGTGTGATTGCTGGATCATCTAATTTCCTATTTTATTTTTTTAGACACCTGATTTCTGTAGTGGCCATGTCCGTCCCCACTCCCTCCAGCAGCGACGGGGCTCCCTTTCTCCCCGTCCTCAACAACACTTGTGACCCGTGACCTTTCGGTGATCGCTCCGTGTACTCGTCCAGATGGTGCTGTTATTTTTAGAGCCGCCACGGCTTTGGTGATGAAGTTCGGAAAGGAAATGTTTTATCCTCCACATACATGCTAACACATGCGTGCTTTAAAAAAGAAGTTACTCGATAACCTTTAGTGGAAAGATGGTCATTTTAGAGGGAGTTACTGTTAGATGCTGCTATCAAATTTATTAAATAACAGCATGGAGGAAGACCTTTTAAGCCTGCTTTTTCTTTGCAGATATTGAAGACTTGCCTCCAACAGTCCAAGAAAAATTATTTGATGAGGTGCTTGATAGGGATGTTCAAAAAGGTAAGCATGGAATTAGTGGTTGCCGTTTCCTTTCCTTTTATTGATGTCAATACATTTTTTGTTTCGTGATTTTTGGAGAGTTTGGTGTATATCAACCTGCTTTATTTTTACTTTAAATTAAAAATGTACTTAAGACAAGTGCTATATTATGCTGTTAAAAGTGCTCATTTTAAGACTGGTGAACAAATAATATATGAAAGTTCTTAAACTTGGTTTTCTACTTCCTGTTGTAGAATGAGTATCTAGCCCCATTAACCATTTTTAGAAAATAAATTGTGAAGAATAGTTGAGGAAATTGTCCTCGAGCCACAAGATGTTTTCAGCTATGCAAAAGACTTATGTGTATAGTTTTTTTTTCTTTCCAAATTTAAGGACCTAATTGGCTTTATTGAATGATTTTTGCATCTGGCAGCCATCCATCCATCAAATGGGAAGGTTGCTGCAGAAAATTATACCAGAAGGTTGATATTTCAATTGATGAGATTTATTTAGGTACTTATTAGTAAATTACATATAAAGTAACATCTGGAAAGTAGGTTCCTTCCTCCAAGGAATAGTCCTTAATTGCTTAGGCGTGAAAAGGAATCTGTTATTTCCATTCCTCATGTAGAGTTAGAAGAAGAGTCTCCAATCATAAACTGGTCCTTGGAGTTGGCTACACGTTTGGACAGCCGACTTTATGCACTTTGGAACCGGACTGCAGGAGACTGCTTACTGGACTCCGTGCTGCAGGCAACCTGGGGCATCTACGACAAGGACTCGGCGCTGCGCAAAGCCCTTCACGACAGCCTGCACGACTGTTCGCACTGGTGAGCCGGCCCCTCCCTGCGGAAGTTTCCCGACGTGTTTTCTGTGGAAGAGTAATGGGGGAGAGTGATTTCGGCTTTGGACATTGAGACACTTGGAACGTTGCCGTAGTTTGAATAACACCTTTCTGCTGAGCTTTAAAATAGGAAGTTGTAGTAACCTTCAGTACGGCTAGTATCTTTGCTCATATTTTGTTCAACCTTAACAGATGACATTAACATGTTGTATTGTGAGTCCTTTTTCTTTCCTGAGGCAGGTAATCTTAAGTCTTTCTTTCTTTTTTCGCAACTTTTTAAACTTACAGAAATGCTAAAAAAGATCAGGGCAACAGGCCCCGGTATCGCCTTCATTTGGTTGAAGGTAAACATCTGTCTGCGCAGGCTCCGTCTCTGCGTACACAGTCACTCCCTTTGCCCGCTAGTTGCGGGGACTCGGATGGTTTGTCTTCACTATCTCAGAATGCAGATGTTAAGAACAAGGATACTCTCCTTCCTTAACCACAGCCTCAAGGCTACAGCCGAGAAAATCAGCACTGACCCAGTTACTCAACATACCGTCCGTGGCACATGTTGCACTTTCTCAGAGTGCCCCCCCGTGTATGTGACCGTGGGTCTTTCAGCTGGGAGTCACCCAAACAGTGGCCATCACTGGGAGTCAGCAGTAGTTTGGTTTTTGGTATAGTCGTCGTTCTGTGCATGCATTATCTCATTTAATTATCATAAGTGAGAAAGTTGAGCCTGAAAGAGGCTAAATTGCCCATTTTTGAAGTTAGTAGAAGTCATTTAAAGATTCGCACTGCTTTTCATGTATCAGTACCAAAGGGGCTTTTTTTTTTGTTTTAAACCTAGTTGAATGCTGACGTGATAACGAGTGTGGTGCTCCTCAAAATGGAGTTAGTACCCTAGTATTTTTGTATAATTTTTGAGCATTCACTAGTAGTCACTTTTGTCGTTAGTATTTAGGGACTACGCGGAGTCCCTGAGAATATGAATTCCCCGCAACAGAGATGATGTCGTGCTGCATTGTGGGAGCGCTAGTGCCTGCAGTGCCTGATACGTGATAAGTGTGCAGTAAGGACTTAGGGAATAAAAGCAATATCTGGAATTTGAAAATGAGGGCAAATAAAATTCCTTGAGAGCCAAATTTTTTGAGATCAAAGCATAATGCAGCAGAGTAAAATTTTGTGGTCATCTGAAAAAAATAAAATAGGCCCTGGTTGAAAAGCTTAGGTGGCAGCCCGGTGGGATGTGCCATGTGCTGGAGGGAGGGTTGGGCCGCAGCCTGTGTCCAGGGGAGGGCCTTGTGCCCCGCAGGGGAGTTGAGGGAGTGTTGAGGATTGATCTTGCTCTGTGGGGGAGACACTCCCAGGGTGAGGTGATGCCAGCGCATGTCCTGTCTGTCTGTCTGTCCTGACGGGCTTGTGCGCTCCCCTAGCCCCTCCTGCTGATGACCGGCCGGCCGTTGGGTCTGCCTATGCCCCGGGTGAGAGCTACTCGGTGGTTTTGGGGCTTGTTTTATAGTTAACTTGCAGGTTTAGTTACTGAGTCTGCTCCAGGGAGATGGCTCTTCTCTGGGTGTGGATGAGGGAGGTCCAGCTGCCTAGCCTGGAAGGCAGAGCTGGACCTGGGTAAATCTACCAGTTTTTGTAAAAGCAGCTCTGGAGCTTCCCCTTGCTGGTAATGTCCTGACCTAGTAAGACTGAAAGTACACTGTGAATTTGAGGGGATAGCTAGTTTTCCTTATTTGAGGACTTTTTTTTTTTTTTTTTTTAAAGACATTGGATGGCTAGTAATACTGTGTTTTTGGGACTTAGGTTACCTATCTCTAAAAGCTGGCAGTGTGATTTTCTGGCTCAGATGTTCCAATAGAAGTTGTTTTAGGACTGAAGTCTGAGGTGACTTTGAGGTCCCAGATGTCTAGCAGGCAGGTCACCACAACCCCTTGCAGGTGCTGGCATCTCAGGTAGTAAATGGGCTGGTAGGGGCAGCCGGGCTGTAGCAGAGGGTCCAGCCTCTGCTGTGTGTTGTAGCAGATCTTCTGGTAACGGAGGCCACGTCCACAAAAGGCCGCTTCAGGAGCGAGCACCTCGAGTCGCCTTATGGACAGGCCTCCTGAAACAGTGCGCCTTGGCACTACCTCCTCCAGTCTGCCACCCGGGTCCCCCTGATGTCTACAGTGAAGACAGGAAGCTGCAGGGGTTGTGGTGACCCTGCTTGGGGGGTGGTGAGGTGAGGGAGGTTATCAGAGGAGAGGGTGGAATCGTCGTTGCCGTAAGTTCAGGTGTCAGCACCGTGCGTCAGATACACGGGCCTTGTTATCCACTGAATTGCTGACTGTGCTGTCATGAGTCTGCGGTTTTGAACAGACTTCTCTGTCCGATCACTTCACAGTACGAAAAGTAAGTTTTTCTTTAACGCACTCACTTCTTTGATGCTCTTCTTTTTTTCTTTATGTGGATCACAGTTTCTGACCTATGTTACTTTCCTTGTCTTTAAAGAACTTACTGGCAATAAAGTCATTCAATTTTTGTTTGTCTGAAAAGTATTCCCTTTCATTTTGGAAGGATAATTTCACAGGGTACAGAATCTTCAAGTTGAGGTATTTTTCTCTTAGTATTTTAAATATTTCACTCTATACTTGCGTGGTAGTTAGAAGTTGGATATAATTCTCCGTTCCTCTGTAGGTGAGGTGTTTTATACTCTTTGAGGGCTTTTCCTTTAATTTTCGCAACTTGGAGTACGCCATGCCTAGGTACAATTTTTCTGGCATCTTCCTAGATCTGTGGTATGGTGTTGTGACATTAATTTGAGGAGGTTTTTGTTCATTAATGTTGCACATATTCCTTATGTTTCTTTTTTCCCCTTGTTATTTCCATTATTATGTTTCGGCTTTTTTAGTTGGCCCATTGATCTTTGACATTGTTTTCTGGTTTTTGCCTCGTTCTTTGATCTTTTTTTTTTTAGATTTGGAGGCGTCTGTTGTCACACCCTCACGTTCAGGAGAGACTGTGCAGCCGTGCCCAGTCCGCCGACCGGCCTTTCAGAGGCGCTCTTCCTGTCTCTCGTGCTTCCATGCTAGCGTTCGTTGCACCTGTGTCGTGCCTATTGCCCCCCTGCTCTTGCTGTCTCCTTAATCTCCAGTCCGACCCTTAGTCTGTTGTAGCGGTTTTTGTATTTTAGAATTGAAAAGTTTAAAGTTTTACTCCAATGTTATCATCTAAGAGTTTTACGATTCTGATTTTACACCTAAGGTCTGTGATCCATCTTGAGCTGAGGTTCAGGTGCGTGGTAAAGCTCTGAGGTCAGCGTTCTGCCCGTGTGTCCCAGCGCCACTTCGGGGAAGACTGTGTCAGTGGCCTGGGCACTTGGGTCACAAAGTATCTGATGCTACAGAAGTAACGGTTTGGCGCTGGGCTCACGTTTTCCTTTCATCTGGAGGCTTGTTCTCATGCCAACATCAGACTGTCCTGGTGGGTGTGACCTAGTGTTGGGTTTTGAAATCAGGAATCCAAGTCTTCCTACTTCGAATTTCAGGATCCAGAGTATCCGTTTCCACGAGGTCGGCCGAGATTTTGAGGTTGCGCCGGATTTGTAGAGGGACGTGGCCCGCAGTGCTGGGCCCGCAGTCCCAGTGGGCATGTCTGACGAGGGCCACCCCCTGCTGGGCTGAGGCCGTGCCCCTGCCTGGGGTTCTCAGTCTGGTGTTCCCGAGCCAGGTAGCTGCAGAGTCCAGGTTTCTGTGCAGTGGAGGGGAGGGGTTCTTTGAACACGCTTATTTTTAAAGGCTGTTTTGCTTTCGGCTCTCTTGTCATTCTTACTGAGGAAGTTTGAGTGCAGTCATCATTTAATTTCCGGCACGCTCGGCTGTCTCACTCATAGTGATTCCAGGTGCTAAACGAGAGAGTTTGAACTGTGCGTCTTTCTCGTTAACAACTTTTTGTGTTTCATATTTCTTCTTGAACTTTTCAAAACAGTGTTTTTTGTTGGTGGTGCATTCAAACATTTCTGTGTATCTTCTGTATTTTAAGAGTAATATCCAATTTTATTTCTGAAACATTGGCGTTGAAACTTACGCTGCTGATTAAAAAAAAATCTGGTTACCTGCAAGAGGATAAAGTAATTCTGTCAACTAAGAGTTAAATCTTTGTGGCATTTCTTTTTTGTCCTTTTATAAATCCGAACTATAGTAGTTCCTAGTTAGGGGGCTTCCATGAACTGATGTAAAGCATGTTCGCCTCTGACACATGGAACTTTTAGACTATACTTTTCGACAACAGCAGCAGAAGGCTTTCTTAGCCTTTGCTCCTTTTACTGAGAATTAAGTTACATATGAGTATCTGGGATTTCTGTTTCTTTAGTAAGTGGGAGTGCTGTGATAATGCAAACAGATTAAATGTAAAGAGAAAGAATAGATTTTTGTTTTTAGCAATTGACTCTACCAATTAGTTTTTTAATCTTCATGCTAAGACTAAATTATTTAGAGGGATATTGGATATAGAGAAGAAATTGGTTGTGTAGTTGCAGTGATTTTACTTTAATTATATGCATAATTAGAAACTGGTGGCGGGGAATCGCAAGGACTGGGAAGCGACAGTCCGGTGAGCGCGGGGATGGCCCGTCTGTTGTGTGTGGCCCCCCGTGGGTGCCGCACGCCTCTGGAGAGAGTGTGGGTGACGTGGCTACAACTCTGCTGGTTCTCAGTGTGGTTTTTACATTTCTTAAATTTGTGAACCAATGGTGGATTCTTAAACTGAGCCATTCTTCTAGTGTTTCTGATAAAAATTGGCTGGGGGGCGGTGAATCAGGTTTTATCTGAGGATATGTTTAAAAGGTGTCTGCTAGGAGAGTGGAGGCATTTTTAATTGAAGAATGTATTGGAAACCAGGTAAAATCAGTAAAATTATTAATCTCTTCATAAGAATTGCTTTTACTACAGTAAATGACTAACTGTACTGTTTAAAGGTTTTTTTTTCCCCTTTTACTGTTTTAGGTTTTATACACGTTGGAAAGATTGGGAATCGTGGTATTCTCAGAGCTTTGGTTTACATTTTTCCCTGAGAGAAGAACAGTGGCAAGAAGACTGGGCTTTTATACTCTCTCTTGCCAGCCAGGTGAGAATGCGTTGGTCACGGCCCCTCCGTGCGACCTGCGGCCAAGCGCTCCCACCCCGAGGCTTATGAGTATAGTCTGGTGGGCGGGGGTGGGCAGAGGAGATGGCACTGACCTTGACCCCAGGTGACTTGGGTTCTTGCGACTCCTGTTTATCTACTCTGTCCTCACTTCAGAACAGGGAGAGTAATCTCTTAAGCTTCGTGTGTTTTTTACACACGAGCTAAGTGACATGACCCTGTCCCAGTGCTGGCTGGACAGCGGTGCGCCTGTGCGCATACTCCCCTGGTGGCTCTTCATTCGTTGCGTGCTCAGGAAGGTGGTTTTACCCTGTCTGCCTCTCTGCCGGTTGTCACCTGTTCTTCATCTGAGGGGGGCGGGCTTATCCAAGGACCCCCAGCTAGTGTTGGTGCTCACACTGGCGCTGAGCCGTCAGGCCCTGGCCAACAGGTCAGAATCTGCACCAGGCTCCGCACGCAGGCCGTCTCTGGGCCGTCACCTGGGGTTAGCTGAGGAGCGGGGGCCATGGGTGGAGGGGTTTCCAGTGAGTGGGGGTGGAACGAGTCAAGGGGAGCTTGGTACAGCCCCTCCGTGCACCAGAAACCTCTCCCTTCCCTTCATTCACGTGAATCCCCACAGTGTGTCTCATTTGCAACCCCCCCCCCCCCCCGGGGCAGGAATTACAGTGGCTGCTTCAGAGCTGAGGTCTGTTCACTCGGGTCCTGAAAATGCCAGAACCTTGCGCGGACAGCAGACGCTGTGGGCTCGCGCCGCCTCTCCTCGCGGGCCTGGTGCCGCAGCACTTTCGCCGGTGGCTTGGCCGGGTGGGGCCCGGCCAGTCCGGAAGCGCCTGCTGTCGGGCGCCTGTTCCCGAGAGCGGCTCCTCTGGGCCTCTCTGCCCTTGAGTTGGGTGGTGACGTCACCTCGCGGCTCCCTTTACAGACTTACTGGACTTGGCCGTTGGAGACAGCAAGTGCTTCTTTAACTTGACAGTACAACTTTTAAAAACCTGTGCAGTGGAGGCTGGGCTTTGGGCTTCTTGCAGGCAATACGTATTTTAAAGTGAAAGTGCTTCTCTCTCACAGCCCGGAGCAAGTCTGGAGCAGACGCACATTTTTGTACTTGCACATATTCTGAGACGACCAATCATAGTCTACGGCGTGAAATACTACAAGAGTTTCCGGGGAGAGACCTTGGGATACACTCGGTTTCAAGGTAGGTCGCTCTTTGCGGGTGTTCCCAAAGCCCTGCTGGCGCTGACGCGGTCTGTGGTGCGATGCTGTGGGCCGTGAGCCTCTGGCCGGCGCTGATGGCTCCCTGCGGCCTTCTTCCCTCCTCGCAGGCGTCTATCTGCCCTTGCTGTGGGAGCAGAGTTTTTGCTGGAAAAGTCCGATCGCTCTGGGCTACACAAGGGGCCACTTCTCTGCGCTGGTCGCCATGGAGAACGACGGCTACGGCGGCCGGGGCGCTGGTGCGAACCTGCACACGGACGACGACGTGACCATCACCTTCCTGCCCCTGGTGGACAGTGAGAGGAAGCTCCTGCACGTGCACTTCCTCTCGGCGCAGGAGGTGGGTGCGCGCCGTCGGGGTGCCGGGGTGCCGGCAGAGCCCGCCGGCCGCGGTGTGTTCCTCTCAGCTCAGGAGGTGGGTGTGCGCGGCCAGGGTGCCTGCCGGGGTGCCGGCTGGGAGTGACGCACCTGCACGCCGGGTGGACTGCGAAGTGGGTCTTCGTGGAACCTGCCGGGGAGGGGCCGTGTGGGCCACAGCAGTGGCGAGGGGATGAGCCCCTTGGCGGCAGGCGCGAGTGCAAAGGGAGACTGGGGAGGTGGTGACCGGTCGTGGTGGTGGGTGGCTTGAGTGGGATGGTGAGGGGGGGTGTCACTGAGGTGACACTTGGGCCTGTGGGAGGCGTCCCAGGCAGAGGGGCAGCAGGCGGAGAGGGCCGGGAGGCCAGGGGGGCTTGTCGTGTGCGGGCGGGGAGGGCGGAGCCTGAGGGGCCGGGGGCAGGGTTCAGAGGTTCATCACTGGCCTTGTAAAGTTTTGTTTGGCTCTTGCCCTGTTGGGCAGCTAGCTGCGTGGGTTTGCCTAGAAGGGTGAAAGTAGACGCCAGGCAGGGGCAGGAGCGGGAACACCAGGTGGGCGGGGCCGTGGGAACCCAGGCTCGGCAAACCCGTGTTCTTAGACAACTATGGGATTTTTATTTGATACACTAGTCGTCATAAAACTTTCATCATCACATTAAGAAAAAAAATCCTCAGACTGTAGTTTTTGCAACATCAGTCTGCACATAATTCAGAGTGAACTTACCTTGTCATAGGTTTGAAGCTGTGACTTAGTTCTGGCTTTTTCTTTGCCAGGAGCAGTTTGTGAGATAATATTTGCTGTTTGCTGTTACATCAAACTGCCTGACTAGGTGGTTCTTCCTTTGGGTTTTTCTGCAAATGTTCCCCTTGATGTCTTTTCCCACTTAACCCAGGAAGCTGGATTTGAATCATAAATCTGTTGAGTTTGAAACCGTGTTAGAAGTTTGTTGCTTTGGCCGTTACCAGTGCTCACACCAGCAGTAGGTTTCTGTTGCATTTTTCCTGTCATGTTTCTGATCTGTCGTATTATCTTCCCTTTTCTTCACATTCCTCTGAAAGCTAGGGAATGAGGAACAGCAGGAAAAACTGCTCAGGGAGTGGCTGGACTGCTGTGTGACCGAGGGGGGGGTGCTTGTTGCCATGCAGAAAAGCTCCCGGCGGCGAAACCACCCCCTGGTCACGCAGATGGTGGAAAAATGGCTCGACCGTTACCGACAGATCCGACCTTGCACGTCCCTGTCTGATGGCGAAGAAGACGAAGATGACGAAGACGAATAAAAAAAATCAGAGCAGAAGACCAAGGTATTGGCACTGCGGTGACCCCAAAGTGAGCGTGGCCCTCCAAGCAGAGTGCACGGCCTGGAACCAGCCCAGCTGGAGGGTCTGCGCGAGGGCGCCTCGGTCTACACCCCAAGAGGAAGCTGTGTCTGCTGCGTGAGGACAGAAAACTTTGGACTCCAGTTTGTAAAAAACTAATTTTATTAAGACAGAACTTTTCCCTTTCAAATTGTAAATCTGTCTATAAAGTAACGCATGTGGTTGTGTAAGAAGTTGTGTAATAGGAAAAGTTGTGCCAGCATCCTCATATTATCAGAAGTTCTTCCCAGCACGGGCACCTACAAAAGCACATGGCAGATGCCTCTTTGTTCCTTTGAGATCTTTTTTAAGTAGAACCCGGCATTCTACTCAATACATTAAGTCTCACCAGAGTTCACTAGAGACTTGGAAACTTTTTGTACAAATTATCCACAGCAAAACAAAAATAAACAAGCTTTTTATTTTATTAATAATTTAGTCCCTGTTGTGCCCAATAAAATAAAATCAAATCTTTAAGGAACAAACTGCAAGGAAAATAAGAATTTTTTATTGAGTGAACTTCATCTTGACATTGCTCCCTTTTTTGCAGAGGGTTTTGGTTTCTATCATTTTGTTGTTTGAAGTTTTCTGGTATGCCCCTTTTCAGTATTTTGGTATTAATTTGTTTGAAGAGTGCCCTTAAAATAAGGGTTCTTGGACCTTACCCCTGGCCGCAGTCTGCTGGTGACATTCACCTGGGTGTACATCGGGGGCCTTCGCGTGGAACAGAACGAATTGTGGAAATTTGCTCCGTTGACAGGGACATATTCCCGGATTGCCGTGCAGAGGTTGGCGGCTTGCTCGCCCGTTGGCTGGGCGCGGCGGGCGCTGCTGGAGAGGCGCACCTCGGCTCTGGCTCGTTGGGAAGTCGGTTCAGTGCAGGAGAAAGTTCCAGAATGCAGTGAGGTGGTAAATGCACTGCGTAAGGAGTTTCTGAGTGGTCTGAGAATTTCTGCATGTTGGTTAATTGTGGCCATTCTTATTTTAACTTAAAAGTATAGCCCTAGGTAGAAGAGCATTTTATAAAAAGTATTATTTGGCCACTTCAGGTATACATTCAGTGCTGGGTGAAATTTCACACTTCTCTCAGGAACACACAGACTTAGTGTCCTGATAAGCACTTTTTAGACTGTTCATGGGAAAGGATTTGGAAAGAAGTCCCGTGTGTGTTGTCTGTATGTCTATATATAGACACACATGCATGTGCACACTTTTCCCTTCCATTTGATGAGAAAAGGCTGTGAAAACCTTTCAACTATCTGCTGCTTGTTTTCTTCTAAGCTCTAAACAGATGACGAGATCGCACACAGCCTCATCTGTTCATGCTGGAATACTCAAAAAAGGAAAAAGGCTCGAGAGGTGTCAATAGTTTTCTCCCCTTTTCAAACACCCCTGAAAAGGTGTTCCAAGGCTGAATTATTTTGCCACAAGCAAAACCTTGCAGGAAACACACTGGCATTTGGAGTCCATATAAATGAACTTTGATATTATGGTAAATGTCAAAAACGCTTGCAAGTGGTTCGTCTCATTGCAGATTGACCAGTTTGTTTTCACTCTGCTCAGTAATGCGGTTTCTCAGAAGGCGCCATGTCCCCTCAGTGGGCTGTCTCTAGTGACTTCGCTCCACGTGCAGGAAAGTTTCTTCGGTGGGCACAGGTCCTGTTCTAGTTAGTTGCCTCTTAAGCAAAAGCTGCCTCCCAGTTGAAGACGCCGGCGAGAACCATTGGAGAAGCGTCCGTCCCTCGGTGGCCACTGTGGCCGGCGCTGTCCCGAGGGCCAGGCTGGGTTCCTGGCCTCTGTGCATTGTGGTCTGAGTGTTGTCTGCCCTCCAGGGGTGTCTATTATCACAGCGCCCCTGACCACATCCGGGTGAACAGGCGCTGCATGGTTCCCCGCGGGGAGACTTTGCAGAGGCTTCCATTTCGCAGGCGCCAGACAGGGCTGGGGCTTTGAACGGTTTTCACAGCACACAGACTGCTGCGAGTGGCAATTTGGGTGAACCACTGTTTTGTTAAGCTCTTGAACTATGAAACAGCCAGAAATGTCACAAGATAGAGTATGCAGTCCTTTCTGGAAGAGTCTATGGTGCTGGGTGACAGACGTGAATGTCTTTTGGTTAGCTCTGGGCACTGCTACCTTAACTGTACGGACTTACTGGTTTTCTTCTTCCCTAGGGAGAATACAGTGTGGTGTTTTCTGTTCTAATTAAAACCCAGGTACATCATGGAGTTGGACCTGCCTTTTGATGTTGATTCTTAAGCTCATCGTGTCTGAGGCCTAGCCTGTTAAGGGGGTGCTACTGCTCACGGATGGCTGGGCTCTCCTTTCCTGCATGTTTCACCCTCATCATTGGCTGCACTTTGACAAGCGCTTAGGAAGATAATGTAGAACTTCCACTCTGCTCCCTGCAGTGGAAGGTCAGTAACCACACTCTCACCCCTGTGATTTCGTCAGTTTGGAGGGGACATCACGTTCAATTAGGTGAGGATGATGCTTTTGAGACGCCCCGACTTTAGAAGGGAAGGCTCAGGGCATTTGGTGCTTGGAGTTGCTGGACTCAACACTTTTGGGATTTACCTCCTGTCTGAATTAACATTTGAGGCCAGGTGCTTTGGCTCCAGTAACTTAATAGCAAAACTCAATCTTGGCCTTTTGACGTGGTTTTTAACCCACGGACTGTGAAGTTTTGACTTCTCAACAGAACTGGCACATGAGGTGCTTGTCAACATTTAAATCTACTTGTAGGCTAGGCTGGTGGGAAAGGGTTGTTCAGGTTTGAACCTGAGCTGGAAAATGACTAGTTGAAAACGTGGTTGCCTTGGAACATCTCGAGACGGTTACAATGGTGAGATGTACTTGGACTTCAGAACTTAACAGATTTTTATTACTTTTTATTGAAAACTGCACTGAACGCTAAATGTCCACCTTTACAATAAACAAATACAGCAACGGTAACTCACACTAAAACAAAACATTTCTGATAGCCATTATTATTCTGTTTGGGACAGTTTTAAAGATTTTTTTTTGTCACAAAAACAGGAATGTACCTCTACAAAGGCTCAAAATAGGCCATCTTTTAAACAAAAAGGCGATGACTCACAAAAGACTATGAATATAACATGAAACTAGTTGATACAAATCTAATAGGATTTGTTAAAATCAGTCACATCTAATAACACACCTGAAGTGTTCTTGTATAAAATATCACGTGAAGAAAAGAACTTTATCAATGTCTAAAAAAGTGGGTTTGTTCATAGACAATCTGACAAGTTACCATAAAAAGTGTTTCCTGAGACATAAGGAAATGCAACATTATTTTTCTTGAACCCTTTCAAGTTCAAGACTCTCCACTCAATAAAATAGCTGAGGATCTGAAACTGAGAAAATATATTTGAGTACAAACAGCTTGTGAAACTTAATACTTTTTTTTTTTTTTTTTTTGCATCATCAGAGGGCGTTACCGAGCTCTCAGCCAACTCACCGCCCAGCGCGCAGTTCGGGTGGGGGGCTCCCTGTGCGGGGCCCGCGCCGTCCCCAGTCCGTGCTGGCGGCGATCGAGAGCACAGGCAGACGGTCTGCTCCCCGTTTCAGAGTGATTTTATCTTCCCGTTAGCAAGAGGTGACCAGCCCCCGTGGACCGAAGGGACTCGAGTCACAGGATGGGGGTTTCCTCTTAATATTTTTTATTTTGATGTTTGGAACTCTTGATGCAACATTCTAGAGCAAGGTGTTCACCTGCTGTGCCCCAGGGACCGGTAAAGGAAAAAGAGCTATTTATTCTTTGTGATTTGATGCACAGATGAGAAACTTAACACACAATAACAGAAGTTGGTCGTTAATAAATCACATCCTAGTCTTCCAGCGCTTCCGGAAGCAGACGCCGCCTTCGGTCTCCGCACGTCCCGGCTTCTAGCTCTTTCGTAGCTCTAACACTGCAGCGTCAGTGATGCACATGTCCAGTCAGGTAAAGAGACTGCCGAATTCTTTTCTCTCAGTTCATCTATTTTCACTGTCTCTTGGTCCCAGGTTTATCTGAATGATACCTTTTGTCACTGTCTGCTATTGCTCGTTGGGGTGCTCCCGATTGTCCCCGTGTTTTGTGGGCTGGTTGGGCGAGGGGGCTTGGGAGGGGTGCGCCACTGTGGGGAGGTTGTGAGTCACCGGGATGCCTCCGGGGATGATCCCTTCCATGGCGGCGGGGAGGCCTCCCGGAGCCACGCCCACGATGCCCGGCGGGTATCTGGGGAGCACAGGGGAGAAAGGCGTGACTGCAGGGCGGGGGAGGAGGCTCAGGCGCCGCCGTGACTCGCGCACGGGCTAGTCGGGCCGCGCGGCCCGGGCTCCCGTCACCAGAGGAAGGGCGGCTCGTTACTCTGACGGCCTCGAGGCGGCGTCCCGCGCGCTGCTGTGACGACGGCGGGGCTCGTGACTGCTGCCTCCTAGGGTCCCCGGAGGGGCCCGTCTTCCCTCAGGCAGGTGCATCGCTGGGCGGGAGCAGTGGCGGCCGCCGCCTCCAGAACACAGGGTTCCGTGCACAAGTGACTCAGTGTGGAAACGGGGCGGGGGCGCTCTGAGGCAGGTGCTCTGGAATCAGACTCGCCAGCCGTTTACACAGGGCACGGGAGATGGCGAGAGCCACCCCAGCCTGTCAGAAACAAGCCCCTCCAGGGGAGATGCAGCTTCACGCACGTGCACCTTCTGGGGCCTCTTGGGGCCAGAGGCCCCTTGGTCTGTGAAAGGTCACCCGCCACCCTGAGGGGGGCTGCGGGGCGCTGGCCCAGGAGCGAGGCTTGGAGATGTCCTAGACCGTGCCGGGAAGCCACGGCCTCCACCGCTCAGAGTGCAGGTTAACTGCCGCCCTGCCCAGCTCTAGGTCTGGGGGGCACTGCCCGCCTGGGAACGCAATTGGCTGTAGTGGCTGGAGGCTGCTAACAATTCTACAAAACTCAGGCAACCCCAGGACCAGCAAGCGCAAGCAAAACTTCCTTCTGGGGCTCAGGCTGCAGCTTCTCCCTTTTATGTAGGAGAACCCAGTTCCCTGGAACCCCAGTATGAGAGGAAAGAACCCCGGGAACCAGCAGCGTGAAAAACCCGGCCCCACCCTTCCGCCATCAGGGCACGCTCCAGAGACGAACGAGCTGCCCTAGGAGTGAAGGGCGAGCCCTGGACTCATGTCCAGGCCCCTCGGAGAGGGGCGCACGCCTCACCCACCCCCATCACAATAGGAGCCGATTCCAGACTACCCCTGAGTTATGCTGACCCTTGAGATGAGGCCGGGAAGAATGGTGATGAGTGTGCAACTCCCGGGCCCGCTCGCTCCTCACCTGTACGTGGCACCATTGAGTTCTGGGTGAATCGCTTGCTGGTCTATTACCGACCAGGGGGCTGTGGTGACGAAGAATTCCTTGTTCACACAGTTCCTTAGGCTCTCTGGGATGCGACCTGGCGAGGTGATGAAAATGCGCCCTGTGTATCTGAGCTCCAGGAGGTGTCGGGAGAGCAACCTTTATGCTTACGCTGCCCGTGGGGGGGCCGGCCCTTTGAGTCTCGAAACACGCGACCTGCTCAGGGCCGAGGAGCGCGGGGCTAGGTCTGCACTGGAACCGCAAGGCGTCTGTCCTCCCCCGCCCCTGCCCCTCCGGGGTTCAGGCTTAAGTTGCCTCGTACTTGAGGGAACCGGTTTCCATCAAAGTTTAGCTCAGGCGCCTGAAGTCAGGGTCCAACTCCTCTGAAATTTAACATCCCCCTTGCAAAGCCCGCCCACAGCAGGCCCGGGGCGCTCACCTGTGATGGCCCGGCGGATCTCGGTGGCCGCCGCCTCCCTCATCTCGAGCGAGGCCTGCTCACTGTACCAGGCCGTGTGGGGCGTACAGATGAGGTTCGGTGCGTCTTTCAAGGGACCCTGAGCAAAGCTGGATAAATGGAAAGGGCACGGTCAGTGAGGGAACAGTGGAGCACAGCCACCCCCAGGGAGCGTCCGCGCCTCGGCCGGGAGCGCGAGGGCATGCTTAGCAGGCGTGACAAGGGTCAGGAGGGACTTCAGCGGCGGGAAAGCGCCGGGTCCGGGTGGGAGGGGTCCCCTCAGCCTGCAGGCCCACCTGAAAGGCTCCGACTCGTGCACGTCGAGGGCTGCGCCCCGTATCCTGCCTTCCTTGAGGGCTTGGGCTAAGGCCTTCTCGTCCACCAGACCCCCGCGGGCGGCATTCACGAGGAAGGCGCCTTGTCTCATCTGCGGGGGAGAGGGGCCGGTTACACGGGGGTGCCCGTACCCACACTGCAGAAGAGACGCAGACCGGGGCCCCCGCTGGTGCGGCTGCGTGGAGGCTGGGGCGGGGAGCGCCGTGTCTGCGCGGGGGGAGGCAGGGTCGAGGGCCGCGCGGCGGGAAGGTCAGCGCCTGGCGCCAGCTGGCTTGACACTGCTCCTGATCCGGGGACTTCTCCGCTCAGTCGGGTGCCTGGACACTCTCCCAAGCCCCGGGGCTTCCAGAGCGGATTATTCGCGCCGAGGACTTGTGCTGCAAGTTACCTGCTTTATGGTAAAGTCGTTGATGAGGTGGTGGTTATGCTCGTTGAGATTACAGTGCAAGGAGACGCAGTCGCTCTGGTACAGTAAGTCCTGTAGGGTGTAGACCCTCTGCACGCCCAGGGACCGCTCGACCCCATCCTGCAAGTAGGGGTCATAAAAGATGACGCTGAATCCAAAGGCCTTGGCTCGAACAGCAACCGCCTGCCCCGTGCGACCTGTGCAGAGAGAGAGCGTCCAGGTGAGCGCGTCCACGGCCCTCGCGGGCACTCGGGGTCCCGACGCCAGACGGTGTGAGGCGCCCCAGCTCTGGCCTGCTGCTTCCGATTCCTGGGACCCAGAGCCGGCGCCCGCAGTGGGCCTGAAGCCAGGCCAGGCGGCCTTGTGCGGCCTGCAGAGCTGTCGCCTGTCCGGGCCACCTGTCTTATTAAAAATGCCTGATGACGTTTTCCAACACAAATGCAGCTACGGAAGTTCTGCTGCGCCCCGCCGCCCGCAGAAGCCCCGCTGCAGCCGTCTCCGCGGCTCTGCTGATGCCGCAGGCTCAGTGTGGGCCCGGTCCCGGAGCGCTTCTGCGCATGCTCCTGCCCGCCGGGCGCGCGCTCGGGGGTGAGACCCGCGCGCTGTGCTGCGGGGGACGGCGTGCCCCCCAACACGCACGTCGCCCAACGGGACTCGAACACCTGCGTGCCCTCGGGGTTGCCCCGCGCACCGCTGGTGACGCAGGGCAGTTTCAGCGCCGGGGGAGCCCCCAGCTCACCTCTGCCTCCGAGGGCGTCGCCCCAGGAGCCCGCGCCAGGGCTGGACGGCGGCCTCATCGCGCCCCGCGCCGCGGGGGCGTGCTCAAGTGTCTAGAGAAGGCCGCCGGCGAGGACGGACAGCCGCCGCGTGGCCGGGAGCTCCGCCGGCCCTCTGCGCCCGCGACCGCCCTGAAGCCGGAATGGGGCCCGAGAGCCACTGGCCGGGCCCTGAGGGCAGTGCGAGGGCAGCGGAGGCCGCGCGTCCCCTCACCGCCTGGCAAACCCTGGTCTCGTCAGCGGGGGTCCCCCTCAGGTCTGCCCGAGCAAGCCTGGCAGGGGCCCCAGTGATGTTCTAGGGCCCGCTACGTCGGCACCCGGCCTTGGGGACCCGCCTGTCGGGGACCCGCCTGTCGGAAACGCCGTCGCCGGCTGCGCTTCAGACGCTCGGAGGCTGCCCGAGCCGGGCTCGCAGGAGCCGGGACCCCGCGGGGTGGCGGACGCCAGGGCCTCACCCGCTCCCGCCCAGCTCCGGCTGCGCTTCTGGAAGGCCCGCAGAGATGGGGAGACGAGCACATGAGCGCGCGTGGAGGGCCGGGCGCGGCCTCCAGCCTCCGGCGGGGGGGACCACAGGGGCAGCCCCCTCTGCCGAAGAGGGCTTCACATCACAGATGGCAGAGGGCGGCGCCCTCCCAGCCTGAGCGTCTGCATCCCGAGCCCACCCGAGGTCGAGGGGTGTTGCGGGGCTCGGCCCGCAGTGAGGGGAAGCAGGGCGCCGGCAGGGGGCGCTGTGGCCCCCGGTGAATACTCCTCGTCCGTTCTAGTGAGGAATCCGCCCCTATCACCCCGGCGGGCACCCCAGCCCTAAGGGGCATTTAGTGGCAAGGAGTCCATCCCAGGGTGTCTGACCCTTCAGTCATCAGGAAACACCTCTGGAACTTTCCAGAGGCCAGGCCCAGCATTTACTACCCAGCCCACGCTTCTCATGCCTTTTGAATCTTGAGTGGCAGCCACCAGGGCGCTTCCCAGCCCCAGTTTATAGATGGGGAAACTGAGGCAGAGAATAGCCTCCTTGTGGTCTCAGAGCTCGTAAGTGGCAGATCCCAACATGGCCAGTGGGCCCCCGTGTCACGGGGGTGGGGGTGGGGGGCCCACTTCGTCCGCGCTGCCCACAGCGTCCTGCCGCTTCGGGCCCAGCTCTCCTCCTGGGTGGCTGCTGCAGAAGGCCACCAGCGGCTCCTCGCCTGGGCGACTCTCCCACCCCCACTCTTGGGGGGCTTTCAAGCCAGTGACCTCACCACTCCACCTCCGAAGCAAGCCCGGCAGCGATGTCGCCGCCGCTCCAGCCTGGGTCTCTGCCCTGCTGCCAGCCCGGGGCACCCCCCGCGGCCCAGCCATGTCCAGCAGGCGCTAGACCCGGCCTCTAGCCGGCAGCGGCCGGTCCCAGACACCACTGCGGGGGCCTCGGGGCCCGGGACCGGCGCCCGTGATGGGGGCGGGGGCTGCAGGCGCGGCACGTACCGAAGCCGATGAGGCCCAGAGTCTCCCCGCGGATGCGGGCAGCTCCCGAGGCCACCTCCCGGATCTGCTCGACGCTCTGGACCCGCGTGCCCTCGCGCAGCGCCTGGTACAGCCACGTGTTCCTCCGGTACAGATTTAGGATGTGGCACATGGTGGAGTCGGCCGTCTCCTCCACCGCCGCGGCCGGGATGTTGCACACGGCGATGCCTGGGGGGGAGCCCGCGATGAGAACCCCGTTCTGTGTGTGCACGTGGGGGGCAGGACCCCGTGCGCCCGCTGAGAAGTGCAGGCGGAGTTGGGCTGTTCAGTCACGACGTGGGGGCGTGGCCTGGGCAGGCCAGGCCCTGGAGGGGACAGGGACCCTCTGGCTGTGTTGAGGGGACCCCAGCCCCAACATTCATCCCCAACAGGGTCTCTTGCCGCAGAGGGGCTGGGAGCGACCTGTGGGCTGTAGGCAAAGTCAGGAGGGGGCAGAGGGGCAAGCACCGCCTCGGTGCTGCGGCCGCCAGCAGGCGGCCACCCCTTTAGCTGTCGGGGGCCAATCACGCAAGGGCTCTGGGATGGGGAGCCCGGAAGAAGCAGCCCCGCAGCGCACAGCCCCTGCTTCCTGCACGCGGGGCCCAACCTCCCGCCTCTCCCATCGGGGCTCACTTGTGGGGCACCTGCTGCCAACCCCGTACCCCAAACCACCCCACACCGTGGTGAAAATCCGTCGGACGAAGCATCTCTCAGGCCCCTGCCTGCTCCCAAGACTCACCCCAGGGTGTCTGGATGCTCCCCCATGCAGTTGGGGAGAAGCCACTAAAACAAGCCCGGGACCCACAGTCAAAATCCCTGATGAGCTCCCCCTCCCCCCCGCCTCCCCTGCCAGATGCTGGTTCCTGGGCGGGGGCTGGGCGGCCCGAGCTGGCCCCGGGACCTCACACACCCCCGACTCGGCGGGGTGGGGCACTGGCTCCCAGGCCCGGCAGAGCCTCAGCTCGGGGGGCACGGAGGACGCCCCCCCACCCGGGCACGGGGCCGGCGTGTCTCCCGCCCAGTCCGCACGCGCCGCACTCACCCAGCTCGCCGGCCGCCTTGATGTCCACGTTGTCGTAGCCGCTGCCTATCCGCACGATCACCCGCAGGGCCTTGAACTTCTCCAGGTCCTCGCGCGTGAGCGTGATGGTGTGGTACATCATGGCGCCCACCGCCTCGTTCAGCACCTGCCACGGGCGAGCAGAGCACAGGGTTGGGCCGCGGCCGCGGGGCCGGGGGCGGACGGCGCCGCAGCGGCGGGGCCCACCTTCTCGTGGATCTCCTGCGTGGACTGGGCGTCGCAGAAGGCCACGGTGGCCAGGTCCTTCAGGATGGGCATCTCCACGGTGCAGTCCCTGCCGTCCAGCAGCGCCACCAGGGGGCGGGGGTGCAGGGGGCCGTTCATGATCTGGGGGCGGATACCTGCAAGGGAGGGGGGTTCAGGGCACACCCCGCCCGCGGGTGGCAGCCGCACTGTCCCCGGCTGACAGCAGCTGGCAGCGCAGGGAGCTCGCCCCACCCACAGGTTACTCTGGGGTCGCGGGGGGCGCCTGCGCAGCCCACCTGCACCGCAGACGTCAGGTACGGCCTGTTGGGGGCACCTGGGCCTCCACAAGTGACCTCAGGCCACCGGCGGGCCCCCGGAGCCATCTCCATCCTCGGCAGGCTGAGGAGTGTGTCAGGCCAATTCCCGCCACCACCCAGAATGGCGAAGTGGCCACGGCCGGCGCCGGACCTGAGCGGCCTGTGCAGGCCCCGCCCTGCGCGCTCCCGCTGCCCTCCCAGCATACGGGGGCGGGGAGCGGGCACGAGCTCAGACAGAGCGCCCGTCGCGGCCCCTGTGGCCGCGTGAGCCTCCTGGAGAAAGCCGTGGTGACACATCGCCCGGCGGGGCAGCTGAGGTGCGGGGAGGGGTGCTCGTGGGACAGAGCGAGAACCGGGGAGAGCTGCCCGGCGGCCAGGGGGCCTGGCTATCCTGATGGACATCGGGGGCAGAGCGAGGCTGGCCTCCCCGCCGCCAGAGTGCAGGTTCCGGGCGTTTCCGCGCTGACCAGCCGGGCCGCAGCGGGAACCCCACACCTCCCCCTGGCAGGCGGTGGCGACCCCGCCTCCCCCTCCCCCGGCAAACCCGTCCCTGCAACCCCGTGGGCTGAAGCTGCCCCTTCTCCCCGGGGGCCCTGGCGCCCGCACAGCCACCAGCGGCCAGGCCCCCTTTTCTCATCAGACAGCAAGCGCTGAGGCCACAGAGCACAGATTAAAAACAAGACGGCCTTCTGGGCACCCCAAGTTTCCCACATGCCACAGGTGCCGGCAGGCCCCCCACACCACGTGTCTGAAGTTCCTCAAGCCCCCGCTCTCCGGACGTCTGCGCACTGCGGCCGGCCCGCCCCGCTCGTGCCCGCGCCCCGCGCAGTCATTGTCCTCTGCGGCGGCCGCCCGGCCACTGGGCTCCCCCGGCCCCTGCGGGAGGCGGGCCCCTTCCAGGCCGCGCCCATCTCGGCTCCTCTCCAACACCGATGGGCCAGCCCGGGCCCGGTCTTGGGCGGCCCACTCGGCCGCATTCCCATGAGCACGGCGCTTGGGGGTCCGCGCTCCCCCAGCCCAGCTCCTGCATCTCGGGACAGTCACATCTTTGAACTTGGAGCAGAGAAAGGCTTTTGTCCCAGCCTCAGAAGACAGGGCAGGGTGGCCGGGGGACAGGTGACTGGGGGGGGGCCGTCTCCATCCCGGGCTGGGGCTCCCCAGGGATCTTGGCTCCTCCCGGCCGTGAGGGCAGCTGAGCCCTACTGCCCCCAGAGCCCAATTCCCAAAGCTGGCGTCAGAGTGGAGCTGAGCCCCATTCGGGGGGGGGGGGGCGCAGCGCGCCCAGGCCTCCCCACAGGTGGCCCCGAGTGTGTGCACGCCCCACGCTCCCCGCAACCTCCGCCCCCGCGGGCTCAGGGTGGGAGAAGACGCCACGGAGGCTGGGGCAGCTCCTTCAGGCGGGACCCCGGGAGGCGCCCCCCGCCTGACCGCAGGGAGGGATGAGGAGCCTCAGAGTCACACCCCTTGAGGTGCGGCCACCTGGGCCAGGCGAGGCCAGGGGCGCAGAGCGAGAGCACCTGGGGGGGGGGCGCTCCCCGCGCTGAGCTTCTGGGGCCGCGCAGCCGCCCGACCGGCTCCTCCTCCTCCTGCACCAGGTCATCTCCCGCCGCGCCCCACAAGCTCCCAGGAGGGACCCTGGGGGGCTGCTGGTCCCGGGCCGCAGACGCCCAGCGTGACCCCGGCCCATCGCGGAGACGCGACAGGAAAGGCCGGTCTCACGCGGCCACGGCGGCCGGAGGGGCCGCGCGGCCACCGTCCATCGGCAGCCTCGCGGGGATCCTGTTACCTGGGAAACAAACCAGGTTGCCTAGCGATCGCCTCCCTCCCGCCTGGGGGGCTCGCGCTTCAGCACGTCCCACCCTTCGCCCACGTCCAGGGCGGGCGTGCGGGAGGCTGAGGCTGGTCCCCGAGACCTGGGCTTCCCAGCGGAGGCCCCAGGCAGGCGGGGCCAGGCCCAGGGGCGGGGGCTGCTCTGCTGCCCACAGGAGCCGGGGAGAGGTCCCACAGGGCCGCGGACACACCAGCAACTTGGGGTGCCCATCTCACCTCGCACTAATGGACACATCTTTCAGTATGTCCAAAAATCTGGACATTTTTAAAGCCATGATGGGCACACGGCAGACTGAGATCTCTGCCCACTGATTAGGAGGGCAAATGACCCTTCAAGGAAGGGGAGCACCTGGAAGGGGGGCCGCCGAGCTCCCCTACGGTCGGGGAGCCGGGGCGGGGCAAGCCAGGCCCATAGTCAGCGAGGATTCACTAACACTGAGATGAAACTCTCTGGCCTCAGCTACCAGACACGGCTTAAGCCCTCAGGCATGAAGTCGACCCCGACAGGCTGGCAGCAGCGGCCGCCGCTCCCACTTCTCAGCCCAAGGGGTGCAGCGAGGGCGACCGCAGCCTAGCCGCGAGCGGCGACACGGAGGCCACCTCACAAGGGCTCAGGGGCGAGGCTGACCACGCCAGCAGCTGCCGGAGGATGGGGGCTTGGGGCAAACGACTACCTTTCCTTTCTACACGTCTTGCTCCCCGTTTTAGAAGCCTTGTCCCACGAGCGTGGGAAACTACTCGTGCCTGCCTTTCGACAGCGTGCCGGCACTACCTCGCGGGGTGCCTTGGAGCGTACCGGCCGTGAGCGCGTGCACAGGCGCGAAGCCAGAGACCCTCGGTGGGCAGCAAAGAGCTCTTGGGTCAGCTGTCCAGGAGGCCAGGTCCAAAGGCCTCTCGGACCCGCTGCAGGGGCTCTCCCTGGTTTCCCAGACCCATTTTCTGGCCTGCCACTGGCGTTCGTCCCAGAGGCGAGCGAGCGAGAGGGGAGAGAGAGAGAGAACACCACGGCACCTAGTTCAACAAACAAGCGAGGTGGCACCCTCTGTCCTCCAGCAAGACCAGCGCCTGCCGCCCCTGGCCGGCTCCAAGGTGGCTTGGGGTCGTCCCGGCCTGCACGGCAGACAGCCCTGGCCGTTCCCTCTCCCAACAGAGCTGGAGATAAAAGCAAAAACCACCTGCTTGAAATGGTACCCCCGGAGCCTCCCCCGAGCCCTGGACACCCCGCCCTGCACGGGGGCCCTGCTTGGTCCCGAGCGTCCTGCTTTGTGCTGAAGAAGCACCCACTGGGTTCCATGAGCAGAACTTTCCAGCAGGAGGGGTCACGGGCCACCCGCCCGAGCTTCCTGGGACGTCACCGACCGAAACAGGCCGCCCGGGAGCAGGGCCCAGGGCAGCGGCCAAGGGCGCAGGCTCCGCTTCTCTTTCTGGTGCAATGTGACACCCCGGTGGTCTGCGGCCCGGCCTCGCGGGTGGTCCCGGAGCACCAGGAGGGAGGCGGAGCCCAAGCGGGCCCTGGTGCAGCCACACGCCTCGCCTCCGCTGCCCAGCCCGGGCCGGAGGCGCCCCCACGAGAGGGGCTCCTTGGCCGGCCCTGCCCTCAGCCAGCAGCTCCGGAACCCCCGAAGCAGACTCTCCCCCTGCTGGAGGACAGTGGCTGCAGCCAGTGTCCCCGGGGAGAAGCAAACCAAACCTCCTGGGACCCTCCAGGCCGAGAGCCTGCCCTGCCCCTCAGCCCCAGTCCTCCTGAAACACGAGGCGTTTAAGGCCCCACCCAGGCGGCCCGTGAGGGGCACCGGGGTGCTCGGCGCCCCCGTGGGCCGACCGGTGCTGCACGGCGTGGGGTGTTTCGCCTCCAGAAACTAAGAAAAGCAAGGCCCCCCCCGCGCCGGCAGAGCTGTGAGGGAGCTTCGGGACTCCCGCCTCCGGAACCCGGGGCGCAAGGAACTGGCCCGGCCCCGAAGCGCCTCCTGCGGGCCCGCGTCCGTCTGCCTCGGGTGGGTCGGGAGCAGCAGGGGTGCGCCGGGGACCGCTCAGCTCTGGGAGGAGCCGGCGGCGGCCCGAGTCCAAGCCCAGCCTTCTCCAGCCGCTCTGCCTCGGGGTGGGGCGCCCGGGGCATCTTGGGGGTCTTGGGGTGGCTTCTCCAGCCTCCCTCAGTTTGATGACTTTAGGGTCACCACTCACCCTGCACCCCCACACGTGTGTAGGGACACCTCGCAAAAGCCAGGGCCGTGGGGGAGCCTGCAGGGGCGTGTAGGACAGCAGGGGAAGGCTGTTCGGGTTCAACGGGGCAGAGGCTATGGGGGCGGGGTGCACGAGAGGGGACGCCTTACCCAGAAGCACAAGCAGGGGTGCTCGGAGCTCCAGGGGCCTGCCCTGGTGGCAGAGACACCCACAGACTCCCACCCCCGCCAGCCAGACGCCCCAGCGACCGGAGCGGGTCACGAAGGCACGTGCGTCTGGAAAGCGCCTGGGAGGAGGAGAGGCTGAGGGGGCAGGGCCAGGCCCACACGCGCACCCTCGCCCCCAGCTGCTGCGCCTTGGGGAGACCCCCGTGGCTGCCGCGCGGCTGTTTATGGGCCTCGCCCGCCCCTGCGGCCTGAGCCGGGGGGTTCGCAGCGCTCGTGCCAGGCAGCCGGGCTGCGTGTGGGCGACGGGCAGCCCCTCCCCAGCGCAGCCCCCAGCCGAGTCCCCCAGGGCTGGTGCGGGGAGGGGCCCCTCCGTGCGAGCGGCGAGCATGCACCCTGGTTTACACCACACAGCGACCAGCACGGAGCGGGCAGCTCTGGACCGAGAAAAGCAAGCGTTCTAAAATACTCCAAGGCGCAGAAAAATAAAACCAGCCCACCCGCAACTGTGAGCGTGGGCGGCCCCTCCCGGGCACTGGGGCCTCGGGGCCAGAGGGCAGCGCCCGGGCCACACCAAGACCAAAAGCGAGATTCATCATGCAGGTTGCGAGTGGCGGGGGCGGCTGAACGAGCGGGGACCTCGCGGGCTGCGGTGCTCCGCTCTGGGGCGAAGCCGCTGGCCGGAGCAGGGCCGGGCTGCAGCAGGCTCACGTTTGGCTGCGGGCGCCCGGCCTGCTCACAAATGCCATTTCCACACAGTCTGGAAGCTCTGGGGAAGCCGGGCTCTGCCTGGCCTGACGCAGCGCCTTGGGGGATTGCAGCGGCGCTGGGAGGAAAAGGCTGCTCCGGGATCGATCACTCGGCAGAGATATTTCTTTCCTGGCAGCCTTCCGAGGCGGCTTCCTTGGCACTGGGCGCGCTGCCACGCGGAGGAAACCAGAATCGATACTCCCTGGTCTGCAGCCCGGAGTGCACCACGCACACAGGACCCCATGCCCCACACCTCAGCAGCCAGCGGGCGGCGAGGCGGAGATGCAAAATAAACAGGAAAAGAGGAAAATAGGCAATGCTGCAGGTCTGCCTTCCAGACCTTTCCAGGACTTCAACCAGGAGATAAGCTTTCTGTGATTATGACCAAACCCTCCCGTCGCTTAGCAACACATAATTAAGGAATATGTTTTCAGATCCGCCTTGCAAGCCAGGCCATTATCAGATGAAATTACTGGAGCAACAAATGTCATTGCCATGCAAATTAGTTGGTTGCAAAGAAAGTATATTTGACGAGGGAGAAGGCGCAGGCCTCTGGAAAAATTATCTGACTTTTCTCCTGTCGCACATTAAAGAAAGTCAAATAAATGGTACAATCACTTAAAAAAAAAATCCACCCAGGAGACAAAACCAGAGCCTACAACGCAAGCAGCCCGGTCCCGTGGGGGCTACCCAGTGAAATGACAGTGGGCGGGCCAGGCGGTAGCAGCTGAGTGACCGGCAGGCCCCCGTCTACGCCACGAACCCGGCCCGACCCAGGGCCTCAGCGGCCCCCCGCGCCCACCACAGCCGGGTAGGGGCTCTTAGAGCACATCTGACTTTTACCAAGGTTTCCACCTCACTGCCTCCCACCACGGTACTATCAGAACAAAGTCACTGAAAGACGATTCTGTTTTCTAAATGACACTGGGGGACAACGGAGGGAAACAAAACAAAGGCAAGAAAACGGGCCCGCAGCTGCCACCACCAGTAAAAGATTCTAGGCCGAAAATTTTAAAACCCTGAGTGCTGACCAGAGACCGTCCGCTCTGAAGCACACCCCAAGACCGGGGGTCTGTCACCCCGGGCTGTCTCAGGGCTGGGCCCCCGCTATGAGGCGGCCCCCCCGACTACCTCCAGTCAGGACACTGAGCCCTTGTCTGCACCCGCTGACCCAGGGGCTTCAGCACACACGTGGACACCGCCGCCAGCTCTGCCCACAGCGAGGCCGAAGGGTACAGCAACGGGGGGCCATGGGGGGCGTCCCTGCCCCCACGGGGCACCACCCAGGGACCGGAGAGAACACAGGCCTCGGCCCGCGGTCTCCATCTGCTCCGAGCGATCCCTGTGCGGCCCCCACAACAGCCGTGCTTCATCGCCACGGAGGGAGACCCACACATGGCGGCTGACCGGAACAGGGGCGGCAGCGCTGCCCCGGGGGCCCGCCTGACCCGCAAGCCAAGCTCCCAAGAGAGCCCTCCCCTGGCAGGCTGGGCCCGGCGCCCCACATCCCAAGCCGGGACACGTGGGGGGCCGCGTACTTGGTTCCGGGGCAAGCATGGTGGACACGACGATGGGCGCCCCCGTCCTCCGGGCCACCTTCTGGTAGGGCGAGGGAGGCGTGTGGAGGTTCTGGCCGGCCTGGAGCAGCGACGGGGGCTCGACGGGGACCCCGGGCTTCCGGAGGAGCTGGGGGCCGCCGTGGGGGCTGGGCAGGGGGGACGCGGCCACGCTGCGCTCGCGCTTCAGCAGCCCCATGGGCACCGTGTACGCGGTGGAGTAGGCGGTCCTGGGGCCCGGGGGTGTCAGGGCCACCCCGGCCTGGGCTGGGTACGCAGGGCCCAGCCGCGCCGTCAGGGCACAAGGCGCAGGAGAACTGCACCCCGCGCCGGAGGGCGGGTGGGGGGCCGGGGCGGCCACGCCCAGAGCGGAGTAGGCGGCCGTCTCCGGGCGGTGCTGGGATGGCGCACTGGAGGGGCGGCGCCCTGCGTCTCCGGCTCGGGGGCGCGCGGCCTGCGGGGGCCCCACAGGCTGGGGCGTGGGTGCTGCGGCGCCCGGAGTGGACGGCTCCCCCCGGAGATCGCCCCGGTGGCTGAAGCTGCTGGAGCGCGCCCGGGGCGGGGGCCCGGCCTGGCCCTGCCGCCGCAGCTGCATCTCGGCCCTGCAGCTTTCGGCCAGGCGGCTCAGGACACGGGCCTGGCCCAGGTTGGGGGCCACGCACTGGACGTCCGCTTCTTCCATCGTGGCCAGGACGGCCAGGGAGTCGAAACCTTGCCGCAGCAGAGCCAGCAGCGTGGCCTCCGCCACGCCCTCGGCCCGCAGCAGGGCCAGGAACTCGGGCCGCGCGCTCCTCCCGCCGGGGCCCTGGAAGGCGGCCAGGTCCGCCTGGAAATCCTCGTAGGCCCCCTTGGAGGGGCTGCTCTCCGGGGCAGGCCCGTAGCCTGGACCCAGGGCCCCTGGGGGCGTCCCCGCGCTGCCCTCGGGGATGGTGGCAGCTGCGCTGGGGTCCACAACGAGGCATGTGGGGGCCGCCTGCCTGGCGGGGTCCAGAGCCTGCAGACCCGCGTCGCCGCAGCCCCGGCCGGGGGGGCAGGCGGGCGCCTCTGTCCGGTACCTCCCGCCGGGCGGCTCCGCGGCACAGTGCGCGGGCGACGGGGCCCAGCTCTGCGTCCACTGTCCCAGGAGGCTGGCGTCCGGCAGGGCAGGCGTCCGGCCCGGCACTGGGCCCCAGCTCATCCTGCTGCCCAGCCCTCCGTAGCCGGGCGCTGGCCGGCTGGCAGCTGGGCCCCCAGGGGGACGTGGCTCCCTGGGCAGCCGGGCGGCTCCGGCCGGCTCGCAGTAGTGGTCCCGCTGCAGCAGGGCGCCCTGGGCAGACATCGCGGCCTGGCTGCTGTCGTCAAGGGTGAAGTCGGGGCCGCAGGGCTTCCTCCCGGCAGCAGTGGCGAGCGCAGCCCCCCAGGGGAGGTAGGGGAGGTAGGGCTGGGCTGCCGCGCGCAGCCCGGGGCGCGGCGGCTCACACCAAGGCCCCGCTCCATCCGCCAGCGAGCTCCTCCTCCCCGCAGGCCCGGGCTCCTCGGCCGGCTCCCAGGGCCCCTCGCACCAGCCGGCGGCATCCCAGCTCCGGGAGCGGCCGGCGCCGAGGTGCCCGCCGCCGGGGATCGGCATGGGCGGGGCAGTGGTGCCTTCCCGATCGGGGCCCGTCGCGCTCGGCAGCCGGGCGGGCTGTGGCTGACGCTCCCGGCCAGCAGAAGGACCAACGGGGCGGGGCGGGGGGGTTTCCGTTTCAAAGTGCGGCCTAAATTATTAATGTTCCGAAACCTTAGTAGACAGCACTCAGGGAACCTGCCCGCCCCCGCCGGCAGCTCAGCCCCAGAAGGAAGCGGCGCGGCCCTCCCCAGCCGCGCTCACAGGGCCCCTGCTCGGCGGCGGATTAGGAGCTAAATAAAACCCCGAAAGCTTTTGTTCAATGTGACATCTCGTCAGGCTGCTGGAGGGCTGCGGCTCCTGCCAGGCCTCCCCGCGGCGGTGGGGGCGCCCCTCGCTGCGGATCGCCCATCGGATCGCCCATCGGCCTCGTCCTCGCCAGGGTCCTGGGGGGTGAGCGCGGCCCCGCCCCCGCGCCCTGAGCCCAGCTGTGGCAGAAGGGAAAGAGAAAGGGCTGCCTTATGTCAGTTCGATCTTAATCCACCCCAATGAAATGTTAATCCATTGCACACGGCCGAGAACATGAGAACAAACTAAATGGGAACAGGCAGGCAGGATAAAGAGGGGAAAAAATCTCGGGCAGGGTTCTAGACCGCGGGCGCCCTGAGGGGTGGGCCAGGCCTGCCAGCCCTGAAATCCGCGGGCCGCCTCTGGTGGGGAACCAAACGTGCGTCACCGCTCAAGTCCAAATGGATTCTTGGTGCATTATCAGAAGACGCAGGTCCCTTCCAACTGCCAGGAAAAAAAACACAAAAAACCAACCCGCGTTTCTGGAACCTGTCATTTTAAGCCTGCAGCAGCCATCGGCAGCCAACCCTTGACTCAGGCAGCAAAAGCAGGGAGCGGCTGCAGCCGCAGAGCCGCCTCCTTTAGATCCGCCAGCAGGAAACCTGTGACCCGGCAGGCCTGGCCGGTTCCGGGCGTGGGGCGACGCGCTGTCCCCGGGGTGAGGACTTTCCGCCGGCCACGAGGGGCCGCGGGTGCAGTAACGCTCAGACCGCGCTTGCTCAGCTCAGACCAGGCCAGAGCGCCAGACAGAGGAAGCCGGCAGCGGCAGCCGCTGCAGACTCCCGGGACGAGCGCACAGCTGAACCCGCGGGGCAGCGACAGCCTCTGGGGGGCCGCGGAAGCCTCGGGCCCACACAGCGACAGCCCCTGGGACCGCCACCCGAACGTCGCACGGCCCCACCCATCCCGCTCCGCTTAAGATTCACCTGGCAGAAAAAGAAGCAGTTTTGACAGGAGGAATACTGGAGAGTCACCTTGGGGGACAATGTGGGTGAGCCCCCCGCAGGGCCTGAAGGTGCACGGTGATGAGGGGCCGCCAGGCGGTGTCCGCTCGGGCTCCGTGTCCTGACCACGCCCCCAGCCTTGCCCCCAGTCCTGTTCGGACAACCCGGCCGCCCTGGGACACCCGCCCGCAGAGACCACTGAGGACGCAGGACGCAGCCCAGGCCCCGTTTCTGGAAAAACGTCCTGGCAGTTAGCGAAGCAACTTAAATCCCCCCCAATCCTCTCCCACCTCCACGGATACTGAGAAGGAAAAAAGTTTTCTAAAACTACCGAGTTTTTCTAGGAAAAGGCCCCCCCGGAGCGCGATTCTGCAGTTCTCTTGCCATCTCTGCCGCGGGCCCAGGAGACAGCAGGGGCCTGGCCACCCTGGCAGCGCTTACAGGGCCCCGCGCGCGGAGGATGCAGCAAGGCGGCAGGGCCAGAGAAGGCCCCACGCGGGCGCAGCAGTGAGGCCGGGTCACAGCCCACTGGTACTCAGGCTGCGGGAGTGGCGGGCCCGCCGGGGGCAGCTGGGGGCCTCAGCGGTGTCCCTTCCACTAGGCAGATGGCCCCCAGCCCACGCCCCCATCACCGCCCTCTCCCAGTCTTAGTTTTTGGCCAAAAGGGTCCTTCAGGCCTCCCCATGGGGGTTCAGCGCTGGCTGCTTGCAGGCCAGGCTGGCCCGGCTCCTCGGGGGGACAGCCACACCTGCCACCACATCTGTTGACCGTCCAGCCCAGGGCCGCACCAGACGCTGCGTACGGGCCAGGGCGACAGAGTGCGGGCCCCTGCAGCCAGTGCCCCCCTGCCTGGGATCCCCCTGACCTGGGAACTGCCCACCGGGTGCTGAAAGGGGCCTCTGTAAAGAAGGACCCAGTCTGCCCACACGTCCCAGCCTGTCACTCACAAAATGGGCTGAATATCAGAAAGCAACGCTGCAAGCCCTCCAAACGGGGTATCCTGGACTCCTCACAGAGCCGGGGTGCCCCTTCCAGCCTTGAGCGGCTGAGTGGCCACTGCCCGGAGCCCCATGGCCGTGCCCCGCCCCAGGGCCCTACCTCCTTTCTTGGAATAAAAACGCACCACACCCTGCTGTCAACACTGAGGCCAGACACACCACTGGGGGTGGGCGGAGAGCCCTGCGCCCAGTCTTTCTGCAGTGGGGCCAGCTCTGGGTGACACCCCCACTCGTGCAACCGTTTGCAGCCCAAATTCCCCAGCAGAAACAGGACCACGTGAAGAATGTCCACCCCAGAGCACCTGAGAAACCAGAAAGGGGGTTCGGATGGTGTTGGAGGTGCAGGGCCGGGGGAGGGGGTCCCACTCCCCCCAGTTCCAAACCCTTCTGCTTGGAAGCCACCCAAACCCGCACAACCTCAGCTCTGCACCCCGCCAGTGCTGCGACAGGTTTTCCCGTGTTTGGTGAAAACACCTGCAACTGGACTCACACTCCCCTAAACATTCTGGCATCTTTCCCCGGAACACTGTGGTCTTTTCCAAAGTGCTGCTTCTCTGAACATCTCGTCTTGGCCAAATAAAGTGGCAGGACCCACTTCTGAGCCCTCAGACCTGGCTGTCTAACCCTGCAGAAAACACGCCAGAAAGAAACGTCACAGCAGAAAGCAAAGTCGTGTCCTCCACGCGGCACACGGTCGAGCCAAATTCTCTTTGGACAAAATAAACCCCAGATGGAGGAGACTGAGTGAATGGCAGGGAGTGAACCGCAGAGACCGGCACACTTGGAGAAGGCATGAAAATCGAGGGGGATGGTCAGGGCCCCCTCACGGAGCAGTCCCAGGCAGAATACCAGCAAGGCTGCACGGCTGCTCTGGGAGTTGGGGACTCCCAAGGCTGGGCCAGAGCCCTGGCCCTGAGGGTGAGGTGGCACCGGCTGGCTCTGCAGTGCTGCCCAGCCAGCCTTGCCCAGCGCCGCCCAGGCCTCCCACAGCTCTTGGGGCTTCAAGGTCAAGGTAGCTCTGAAAGTGAAGGGGCGCTATCCCTCCTCCCCCAGCCAGGTTGCACCCCTATGCCCCTGAATCCCAGGATGCCGCCACTGCCGACCTCCATGCCAGGTCTCGGGGGCACTGCCGAGGTGCATGGATCACACGTGTTTCCAGGCTGACACCGGGCGCAACAGGCCCAGGACACCCCACTTCTGACCTTGCCATGTGTCCACAGCCGCGGGGATTGTTCCTGTCCGCGAGTTTCGGGATGACGCCCACACCCTGGAAGCGTCTTTTCTGCCCCCCAGAGCTCCTGCCTAGAGCGACGGGCGTGGGGAGCGAGAGGCTGCGTGGCAGGGCTCTCCGTCCAGACAGATGATCTGCAGAACTGTGCAGACATCATTTCAGTCACCAAGGGCTTGACGTGGCTCAAGCACCCTTGGGTGCACACAGCGGGTTCCCATCTCCGAAGCGAAGCCCACCTCGCCAGCAGAGACAGCCCCAGCCCTCCTGTCACTCAGGACTTAGCCGTCTTCAGGGAGAACAAAGACTCGCACGCTGCCCCGACTCAGCTGGACGGGACGATAAAACACAGCGGGAGTCGAGTTACAAAAATCAAGTCTGATTCCCATGTGCTGTGGGGCTAAAACCAAAACCAGAAAACCCCCCCAAAGCTCTTTTTCTTTTACTGCAAATTTCTAATCGGCCGGAGAAGCAGAAAGTGAGCTGGGTCCCTGCTGGGGGCAGGGCCGCGGGCGCCAGGGACAGAAGCCCCGCGGCCGGCCGGCCAACTCCCTGCTGGCGAGGACGCCACTTCCTGGTCTGCAAACCCGAGAACGGCTTCCTGCAAGGTCTCTGTCCCGGGGGGGCCCATTCACCTGGATGCAGCCGCCCCCACCCCCATCACACACCAGACTCGGGTCTCCCTATCTGCACCAAACTAAGAATATTCCAGAAGTCCTTCATCTCCCTTTGTTCGAGATGCCCCGGTCACGCCCATCTCCAGGCTCCAGTACCGACAGCATCCTCCCGGAAGACTCCTTGGCTCAACCCGGCACTTTGTCCCGTCCCTTCGAGGTGAGAAGAACACCATCAAAACACCAGCCGGGGACACACTGTCTCAGACGGCTCTGCCCATGCGCTGCCCGCATTAGTGTGTGGGTCCTGAAGCGACCGGTCAGGCCCAGCACTGCTGGGGGCACAGGACTCCAGGTGACAGCCGATCTCGTCACCAGGGCCCAGCCGCGCCCGCCCGAGCTGCCCCAGCAGCCCCCCGGGCAGGTGTGAGGGGGAAGGGGCAGCCCGCGGGCACCGCTGTGTCCTCAGCGGGACTCGGGACCGAAGCTACTGGAGGCTCCGGCCCGACCGGTGAGCAAGAGACACTGCCCGGGGCAGAGGGAGACGCTGCGCCCAAGCGCACAGGACACCAGAGCCCAGAGCCGCCCCAGAAACGGTACCCAGGACCCACGTCAGAAGGCCCAGGTGCTGCGAAGCCCGGCGGGGGCGGGGCTGAGCTGGATGAGCCCCGAGTCCACCCAGAGCCCCCATCGGACCCAGCGAGACGGACCGCAGGTCAGCGCGGGCAGCGCTCTCGTCCCCAGCGAGTCACATGCAGTGGACACGGTGTGAGCGGGCGAGCTGGCCGCCACCCCGGGGGCCTGACGTCATTACCCCAAATACCTGTCATCAAGGTGACCGTGCCTGAGGACTGAGTCTGGGGGGGGACCCCAGGAGGGCACTGCGCCCGGGGCTCCTCTGGGAGCACGCGGTGCCTGGCTCCTGGGAGCCATTTGCTGCGCCTGAGGGCAGACGGCCCTTCTCGAAGGAGCAGGAACCCGACGAAGCGCCGGGAGCCGGGGGGCTGGCTGGCTCCAGGCACAGGGGAGCGTGATCCCCAACGGGGCGTCCACTGTGCTGGGGGGGCAACTATGAATGCAGTGCCTCCAAACCAGAGGTAGACAGCGTTGAACCCCCAAATTCCAGCCACTGACCACGCAGCACCCCCACCCCCCAGAGTGGACACGGGGCACGAGCGGGAAAGGCCGTGGGTTTAGAGACGGTTCACGCCAAGTCACCAGCACACCTGCCCGAGACGCCGACGCCGCGCTCAGGTGAGAACGGCAGAATCAGCACAGCCCCCAGATGGTGGGACGGGGCGGGGGGGGGGGCGCCGCCTGGGCTGTATCTTCCAACCATGCCAGATGAGGCAACGCAGACCTGGGTCCCCTGCCGACCACTCCGAGCCTCAGCTCGCCCCTTCTTCCGTCCTCGGCCGATCCCTTACAATACTGTCGCGCTCACTGCTGTAAGTCACGTCTGGTTGACTATTGTATATTTACATAGCTAATGTAATTATCGCTAATCACATAATTGCTGGAAATGTGCATAATTGCTTGATCCCAACTTATAATTATAATGTATAGCAACATTACAAATCCCATTTTAAAAATTCACATTTTGGGCTGAAAAGATTTATTACAAACGATGGCGGACTACCTCAAGAGGACCAGCTTCAACTCTGTTTAGAAAAAAAAAAAAGCTGCCCAGCAAAGCATACAAACACGGGAGAGAACGAGGCCGGTCCACCTGCTGGCTGCGCCCCCCAGGGGACAGGAAGGTCAGCTTTTCCCCGCTGGGGCTTCCCGGTGTGCACAGGCAGGGAAGGCTGCCCTCTGGGCGCCCTCCAGGCCCCTGTGGGGAGCACTCAGCTGGCCCCAGGCGCCCACCTCTGTCCAGACAGCTAACTCCTCGGACCTTCTCCAACCGGGAATGGGCTCACGCACACTCGTCCCGCCAAGGGGCAGTGAGGGGGGCTGTTGCCTCTGCTGCCTCCCTGGGGTGTCTCGCCCTCCTTGGTGACCCAAGGAAAGTGTCCCCAAGTCTCCATGTTCAACAGACACCTCTTCTCTCCTTTCCCCACGTCCACGCGGCCAGTCTCTCTCCCCTTCTTTGTGAGAACACCCCAGAGAGGAAGGTTGAATTCGATCGTTTATTTAAAAGGTGGTTCCTATCACCCCCCACTTTTTTCCTGCAGAGGGAAGGAAACAATCCTGCGTTATGTTTTGAGGGGACGCAGCTTGGCTGACGTCTCCTCAGGCCCCTCCTCCTTGTGGATAAGACATCTCAGCAAAGCGAAGGAAGATGAAATACCTACTTTTTTCAAATTATGTTCTCAGCAGCCACAGGAAAGGATGGTACCCGGTGATTTATGCCGCCGTAACCCACAGCGATGCCTGTGCCCCCGCTCCCAGCTGGTACCTGCGGCAAGCGAAGGGGCGCTGCCTGATGCAGGGACACGGCCAAACTCTGGCGCGGTTCAGACACGCGCTGTCCGTTGCGCCAGCAAGCGGGACAGAGGGGAAGGGTGAGACGAAGCTGCACATCGAAAGGGAGGCTGAGCCCGACTCGGCCAGCCGGCCACGCACCCCACTCCAGAGTCCTTCATGCACGACAGCACCCAGGTGCCGGTTGTTGGGCACCAGCGAGGACAGAGGTCAAATGGCAGCCATCAAAACAGAAGAGCTGCTTCCGAAAGACAAGCCCCTGCCTTCAAGCCCCGGTGACGGTGGCACCTGAAGCCTGGGGCTGCTGGGAAAGCTGCCCTGGGTCCTGTTTAAACCCCCGGCAGGACCCCCGCGCCCCCCAGTGGCAAAGCAGCCCCGGGCAGACCTTGGGCAAGGAGAGCATCTTCCGGCTGCCTCCTCCAGGCAACAGAGAACAGGGAGGAGGCAGCCTGGGGGGCTGAGACGGGGCTGGGAGTCTCCCGGGAGGAAGGGGCTGGGAGGCCCAGCGGCCGCAAAGAGGAACAGCCGGAGCGGGGTGGGGAGCAGGTGGGCTCTGGGAACCTCAGGCTCGGGCGGGCTCCCGCCTTCAGGGGTTTGCCCTGGTAGGGCGCTGCAGGGGAAAGAACTGGAAGGAATTCCTGTCTGCCAGACACCCAGAGCAAGAAGCCGAGTTCCTCAAGCTGTGAAGGAAGGTCCCGGGAGCAGGCGCGGCTCGAGCGGCAGAGAAACTTCTGTTTAAAGGGTGGGCGCTGTGAGCCGCCCTTGGGTGGAGTCGAAAGAACTGCCAAGGGCTTCGGCCGTTGCACAGTCCTGAGGAAAACTGAGACTCGGCCGCTGGCTCTTGGTGCTGCTCTTTCCCCTGGCTAAACCCGGGCGTGTCAGCGCCGGCCCCGCCCGTCCTGCGGGCGGCCTTGGAGCTGATCCCCAGGGCACCCAGGCAGGGCCCTGCCGTGCCGTCCCACCCATGGGGTCACCATAATGGTCCCCTGCCCCACCGAGAACCCTCGCGGCCCCAGCTCCGCGCACACACACACGGCCGCGAGGGCCAAGGCTGGGACGCTTTTAGACGACGCCACCGGACAGCTGGGCACAGGCCTGGGGCCCCTCGGGGCTTCCTCAGCGGCAAACGGGCACTGAGACCCACACAGCTCAAGGCAGGCGCTTGCAGGGGTATGTGGCTGTGCACCCATTAGACGGGGGTGCACGGGGTTCAGGTCCTGCGGTCACACCAGAAAGGACCCCACAGAGGCAGAAGCCACAGGACTCAGAGGAGAAACTGCCCATCTACACCTTTCAGATGGTTCTAGAAAATCCACCCGTCCTCGTACCCATCCACTCCCCCGACACACTCCCCGCTACGCGTCTGTGAACGGTCACCCAGAGGCGACAGCACAGCTGGCGATTCAGCGGAAGGGCCGCTGTGCCACCGTGCGGGCCTATCGATCTTCTGTAGGTTTCAGAAGTTTAATGCACATCTGGAAAAAACCTTAAATCGCCAGCTCCTGACATGGGCTCTGAGGGGACAGTCCCTCAGCAGAATGCGCCCTCGGCTACGAGGGGGACACAGCCCCAAGTGTGGTTGGGAGGGTGGAGAGTTAGGGGGCCGGCCCTCGTGCACAGCAAGGTGGGGAGGAGCAGGGGCCCCCAAAGCAAGGTGCACGAGCTCTGCTCCCACGAGGGGGGACGGTGCTTAACCGACATCTTGGCTTTTGTCCCCAGGTCTCCGTTAGGTTTGAATTACGTTTATTTTTCTTTTCATGAATAAAACACTTCCAGACGCTTTCAACAGTACCGGGGAAGAGTGTAAGTCGCCAGGGCAACCCAGGGCTCCCCTTCAGGAGGATCTGGGACTCCATCTTGGAGGGATCTTAATTTGAAACACACAAGGTGGAGAAACTTCAGAGGGTCCCCGATGGTCCTAATCTACGGCGTCTTTCGCGGGCACAACGGCCGGGCCTGCGCGCCCAGAACCGGGGCTGCTCCCCGCACCTCCGACCCCCACCCCGCCCGGAGCCGGGCTGGAGGAGCTCAGGCCCGACCCGGACCCAGGCCTGGCCACGGCGGCTGCGTGGTCAGCCGGGGCCGCGAGCGGCGAGCAGGTCCAGGGTTCTCGGGCGGCACCTCCCGGCCCGGACAAACCGCGCAGCCGCCGGCTCTTACCTTCGCAAATCCTGTCCAATCGCTGTCGCTTGACTTTGTGCTTATCCACAAGGGCCATTCTTTATGGAACTCTGCAACTCTGATTCAAAAGGCAAAGCGGTCCTCTAAGAACTTAGGGGAACTCGCGGGAGTCTGCGGGCATTACGCCACTATGAACCCTGAAACAAGGAGAAAAGAATCCTTACTCTCTGGAGACCCTGACAGAACAGGTCCCGGGGCGCCGCTGCCTTTCCGCCCTCCAGAGAGGGGGCTGCCGAGCCCCGGCACCCGCCTCCTGCCCTCCGCCTTGGAGCAGGACGCCAGCCAACAGGCCGCGACAACGGTCATCGCCCCTGGGAGCGGAACTCGGCAGCAGCGGGTCCCTTGCTGTTGACTCTGGCTGTAACCTCCGCGGCCAACCGCCGCGCCGGGATGGTTTGTTCTGCGGTGCCAGGCAGCAGCGCCGGCCAGCGGGCCTTCACCTCCGTGAGCACCGAGGGGGCAGAGCGACGGGGGAGGCTCCCACACGGAGCTGGCCCAGGCCCACGTGCGCTGAGACGCAGACCTCTGACAGCGGCCAGGGGGTCAGCAAACTCTCCAAGGTTGCCCTGCGGGCCCGGCGCCGAGCCAGGGCGCGGGCAAGGGGGCAGCGCCGTGCAAACGCTCCGCCAGGGTACGCCCGGCCATCCTGCCGGGAGCCGGGGGCTGGCACGTGCCAGCACAGCAGGCGGGACATGGGGAGGGGCCGTCGTGCCTGGGGCCCGTCCAGCCAGCTTCATCAGAAGAAGGGAAGTCGGGCTCTGCTTTGGTTCTCGTCGGTGGGACTCTCCAGAGAGAAACCCAAGTGCCAACGAGGATCAGGGGCTTCTGGCTGCCTGCTGGGGAGCGTGGGCTGTGTGCCCTCGTTCCCGCTCACGGGGTGTTCCGGTTGGGGTTACACGTCACGCCACTCCCAGCCTCCTAGCTCCGGACTCACTGCTGCAGTCTACTTTAGCACAGCGCCGCAGCCACACGCGGACATGCGGACCCAGTCAGCTACTCAGCCAAGGAGGAGACCCCGGAGCCGAAGTGAGGCAGGAGGGTTAATAATGTGGCAGATTATGTGTGGCCATCAATTATGCAAAACGCTGGCAGTTCCTTTATCAAAGGTCAGGATGCAGGTCTGACTGTTAAAAGGTAGGCGACTTCCTGGTTGTTAATGGCTAATTTCCCAGCAATGAGCCTGAAAAAGCACCCCAAAGATTTATGGCAATAATTATGTGATTGGGAAAAAAAGAGCCAGGAAAAAAGGCACAATTTCCAATCACATAAATAATTAATGCAACATTCTTCTAAACCTGGGATAGTCCCCCAAACTGGGAATGACCCCAGCGGAGGCCAGGAGATGAAGGGCACCCCAAAGCCGCCTGGTCTCCACTTGGAGAGCGGCCAAGGTGGACAGAGATGGAGGATTTGAAAATGCTCTTCGGCTGGGATTTTGGGAAGGCACCGAAGGAAGGACCAGGGCGGGGGAGCCTAACTCTGGTGGGCTTGAGCTGAGGGGAACAGGGGGCCAGGAGACCTGGGGGCCGGCCTTGTCCCCGGAGAGCCTAGGAGGCTGGCCCGAGCCCATCTACTGGGCCCCCAGCTCGGGACACCCACCCAAGGGCCACAGAGCGCTTCCTCCTGACCCCAGCCAGAGAGCAGACAGTTCCCCATGGTGTGGCCTCATCCAAAGGGGGAGAGAATTACTTAATATTTGTCAAGCGCCTGGGAGATGAAAAATGACAGCATTATCGCCGGAGCAAGGCGGGTCCCACAGCCCCCTTCAATTCCCCGAGTGAGGTGCAATCATTCTTTTTGCTTTCCTTTGAATTTTAATTTGTATAATTAGATGGCTTCCTGAAAAATTGATAAGCAGAATCTCGATTATGCAATCAAAGGAAAGCGCAGGCATCAGACACACAAATCGTCTGTCCTTTCATTTAAAGGGGAAAAAAAGCCACCGACTTCCATGTCTGGCTGGAGTGAGGGGGTCCCCTGGACAGTCGGCCCTGCCCGGGGCCCCGTGGCTGAGTCCCCCCTATGTCTCAGGAGGCCCTGCGGACAGCAAATCCAGACGCCAGGGCTGTGTACCGTTCGGAACTTTCTGGCAACGATTCATGGAGTCTCAAGCCCTTTCCCCCAAATGTCTTTTGATGCAAGAATGTATGAAACGTGACGCTTTCCTCCTTCGCCCTCCCTAGGCACAAGCTGTTTATGAGGATTTAATTAACACAGCCCTCCAGGAGGTGACGGGCCAGCCATGCACAGAGCTGGGCCGCGAGCAGCGTCGTGCTGGTGTCCATGCCCGCGCGCCATCTGCACAGCGCGTCCCTCATCGCGCCGCCCACCCCTGCCGGCTCCACTCATCCTCACGGACTCCGGGTTATCTGCGAGATCGCCAATGGACACGGCGCCCCAGTCCATGCTGGGCAGCAAGAAGATGAAGTTAACAGAGAAGGAAAAGCTGCCCAAACGGTAAAGCGTCAGGCCATGGGGTTGGGGGTGTGTGTGCTGTGGGGACAGAGCCTACGACGCCGTGTGTCCAGAGCACCCGCGAGGACCGGAGAACATGCGAGAAACACACGTGGGTCATGGCAGCCGTGAGAAGTGCGCAACACGCCCGGACACGGCCTCCGGTCCATCGGCCTCTGCTGAGGCTGCGAGGTTGACCTCGGCCAAACGCTGGAAACCCGCGTCCCCCCAAAGAGTGAAACCCCACGCCATCCCCCAGGGAGGCCTGCGCTCAGATCCCCGCCCCGCTGAAGCGTCATCAGCTGGACGTGTGGTGGGGATGATCGTGGAAGGTTCGGTGCCAGGGAACTCAGCTGGCAGAGGAAGAGGCCTCCTGAGAGGTTTCTTGGAGACGCCTGGTTCTGGACAGAGTGGCTGCAGGCAGAGAAGCTTCACTCCGTGCGAGGCAGAGAAATTTGAGATTTAAGAAAAGGGAGAACAAAAAGGAAAAGCAACACTTTGTGTTGTGGCCAGAGGCCTGGGTGCCAAACACCGACACCCAAAACCGAGGACAAGAGAAACAGGGCTCCCTGCGGCCACCTGACAGGGCAGCGAACTTCACCCGATGACATTCGCGGCCCCGCCTGACCCCTGCGCCCCAGACACGGCCACCCACAGACGCCCGTCCTCACTGAGGGACAAGCTTCAGGACCCAAAGTTCTCCCACCGCTGCGCCCGCCAGCGCCCGCCCTCCCAGGGCCAGGCGGAGACAGGAACTCACACTGCAGTCAACGTCCTCAGCGGCTCTTCCCCAAGGGTGACGCCCCAGGACCAGTTAAACACGGTGCTGCCTCCAGTTCTTTGCAGGAAATGTGCTTGAATATCGTCACTACAGAGACGGAATTTTTGCCGTCATGCTAATGAATTCACGCCACGGAAGCTGAACCCAGTAAATCATAACATGTTTTAGTTGAAAACCTTCGTGGGTGGAGCAAAATTTGAGGCTGAGAAGCTCCCAGGGCTCCCTGCCCCCACCTTCCCGAGCCTGGGAGCCCCAAAGGACCGCTGGGGCCCCCTCCACTGCGGCCTGCCAGGCCCGCCTGTCGTGCCAACAGCCTCCTTAACCAGCCTCTGCGTGAGCTTGTGGGTGAGCGTGTATGTGCGGGGAGGGGCCCAATGCCCACAGGGTCACTGCATTATCACAGTGCCCGAGAAGCCTGTTCCGCCGGTGCCGAACACCCAGAAAAATCCCCACCTTCACCTAGCCCCCCAAAAGCCACAGGTCTTCAGGCTACCTCAGAAGAGCCTCTGCTGAACCCCCAGAGGAGCCAGCAAGGCACAGCCTCCTGTCTTAGGAACAGAGCGGGCCAGCCCTGCAGGCCTCGTTCGGAAACTGTATGTGAAGAACCAGTTACAGTCCGGAGAGAACAAAATAAACGTTCCCCTGGGGCTCGGGGTCCGAATGCGGACAAATCATCGACATCGCCCCAATTAATAGCAGAATCATCGCAGCGCACGTGAAGGAGGGGGAAGGGCGCTTTGCGGCTGTGGGAGAAGCGTCCTCCAGCCGTTCTGTAAATGCCACAAGCGACGGGGCTTCCTGAGGATTTACTCAGTAGCTTCTGGGCACAAGGATCTTTTTGCAGGATCAAACCCCTGCAGGATCTGGCACCAAGTGGCAGAGGAGTGTGGGGGCCTGTGCCCCTCTACACCAGCAGGAGAGCCCAGCAGTCCGTCCCCCAGGGCGACGAGACCACCCCCGGCCGAGAGCGCTGCATCCGTCCCACGCCCCCCACCCGACGCTCCCCCGGGGCTCTGCCCAGCCGTCCTACGTGAGTGCACGGTGACCAGGTGCTGTTGAGGCCACGCCCACTGCACACCTGGGCAGTGCGGGGTGACCCCTCGCTGACGTGAAGTGGAGCCAGAAGCAACCTGGACAGTTCAGGCCAGGGCGGGGCGGCTGCCAGGGGCCACTGAGGCAAGTGGTCAGCAGGTGTGGAGAGTGAGGCTAAGCGACTGTGGGCTGTGACCTCATCTGACGGCTGCTCCTTAGACGGAAGCCACGCTGTACTCCGACAAGACGGAAGGCTGCAGGGGGTCCCTGTGTTAGGTGCACCGTGAAAGTCCAAATCCACCTTTCTACCTTCGATGTGTCCTGCGTTATCTCACCATTTGCTGCTTTGAAACAGACACAAAAACTGAGCGTGAATTGGTGTTTTTACGGAGAGCTCGTGATGTCCAAGCAGCGTCCAGGTGAGCCCAGATCCCAGGCCAAGTGGGGGGCCGTCAGCAGGATGCATTTCCTGGTGTTGAATGCGAAGCTGCAGAATGCTAGCTATTTTCTCTGGCTAAAAGCTATCACCAAGCACAGCGACTGGAGCGGAATCCAGTATTTTCCTAATTGCTTGTTTTGTGTCATACTGAAAATTAAGTGTGGTCTTCCCAAGCTAAAAGCAAACAAATTCCCTTGTGAAGAATTTTCACACATTTTTAAAGCAGTTGACTTACAAATAAGATTTAAACTATTTAAAATAGTTTTCCTATAACTGCTCTTAAGAATAAAAACAAAACGGAAAGGGAAAGGTAAATAAGCAAATTTTCCTTCAAATGAAAAAGCAGCAAAACGGCAGCTCTTTTCCCCCGGGTTTAGGTGCAATTGGAAACACAGGTCAACTTTTCGGCACCGGTTTTCTGACCCCCTCCGCCCCCACAGGCCAGCTTTGCTCTGGAACCGACAGGTTGGCCCAGAGCGCAAAGGATCAGCAGCTCCAGTCCTATGTGGGCAGAAAATGCACCGTCCTGGCCAGAAGCCCCAGCTTTTATTAATTGTGTGTGCAAGAAGTTACTGAAGAATGTGGATATCTGAGCAAGTAACCTGACACCCTATGGTGAGAGCTTCCAGAAAGTTCTCAAGAAATGCCCCAGAGGGCCTGGGTACCCTGTTGGGGTACCCCCGAGGTGTGCGCTCCTAGGAGACAGCCGTCTGGGGCCGTAACTGCACTTGACTCTGCAACAGCCTATGAGACGGGGTGGCGTAGCGAGCCGCGGGAAGCATGAGTGTTTTGAAGCAACTTTGGCTTATTGAGCTCCTTCTAGGAGGAACTGCGCTTGTATTTAAAATAGTTCATAAAGGCACTCACAGGAACTATCTAAGAAACTGGACATCTAGGCTTAGCTTCCTGAGGCCTTGCCACCAGGAGGCCGAATCCTGGACCACCTGGGGGCGTCCCCGCAGCAGGGACATAGCTGTCCCTGGCTCTCCCTCAGCCCAGCGTCTGTCTCTTGACCCCGTGTGGCTCGGGACCCGCACGCAAGCACACGCCCCTGACAGTCCTTGTTCTCTTGAAAAGTCAGTGGCAGGAGCCTCCCTGGTGGCGCAACAGGTTGAGCGCAGCACTGTGAAGCTATCGCAGCCACTGCAGCACGAGTTCAATCCCCGGCCAGGGAGCTTCCCACAGGGCGCCGCTCCCCTCAGCAGTGTACCTCAGTTGATCCGCCTGTTCTGCTCCCCGCTCTGTCTCTGGTGAGTCCTCTCACCCCCACACCTCTGGCCTACACCCCAGCCTGTATGCATAAATAAATAAAATCTTTAAAAATAGTCAGTGCACACCCCCAGGGGTGGGTGATGGACCTTGTCCTGGTCCAGCTCTTCAGGGAGCAGGCCCACCCAGAGGCCCCTGGGTCCGGCGATGAGAGCCGGCGGCCGGCAGAGGGCGCTGCGTGCCCTGCAGAGTCTCCCTGAGGCGGCTGTGCAGGACTCACTGAAATCTCAGTGCAGGCGCCCAAGAGCCCAGAGGAGACCAGGCCCTCCTGGAGCGGAAGCTGGCAGCTGGCTTCAGGATGCAGAAGGACAGACACCTCCACCTTTAAAGCAACCGACGTCCAAATTTCAGCAAGACGATCAGCCCACAGGCCTGGATCTCCTGGGCGGGTCTGAGGTGCCTTTTGGGGCTGTGTGAGCAGAGGCGCCCTGGTTGGGAGCTTGGGGTCTGTGACCCAAAAAGGGGCCACCCTTGGGATGAGTTCCTATGACGTCCAAGCATCTCTTTCAACCAACAGTGAGCCACATGGATGAAAGACGAAAGCAACTTGGCAGAGATGGAGACAGGGCAGGGCTGGGGTGGGTGGGCGAAGGCCCCCGGGGCTCCCATTGCAAAGCAAGGCTTCCGGGGCACGGGACACACTGGCTAACTGGCGACTGCTCCAGCCTCCGCACCCCCACCCAGGCCCTTTGTGGTGAAACATGATGACCTCAGAATGCACAATGGATGCAGCAGGCACAGATTTGGAGGGAGGTGGAAAAGAGTGGAATTTTCCAACGTTCCTCAGGAACTGGGTCTGGCCTGGAGGCTGGGCCTCCACTCTGGGCCCTTCACCTGGACCTGACCCCTTCACGCTGCTGGCCACTCAGTGGACCCCAGCAGAGGGACCACGGCCTCTGTCTTTTGAAATCACCAAAGCCTAAGCGGCCAACCAAACCCGGGCGCAGCAGGCAGCCTGTCTTCCCGCACCCGCAGGGCGCTGAGGGTCCGGCTTTAGAAGGAAAGGGGGGCCCGTTCCAGGCCAAAGGGGCTGAGCAGTGACACGCCCCGTCCGATTCTCTCGCTGCACGAGACGTAGCACCGTCTCTTACAGTGCCCAAGCTGAGGCCACCAGAGCGGCGGCTGCTGCTGGGAGACGGGGCTCACTGCGCCCCCATGGGACCCCCCAAGTCCTCCATACTCACAGATGCTGGGGGTTCCCACCTGTGCACCCTTCTCCAGGCAGCTCCCAAGTGGGCTGAGCTTCTCTCCTCCTCCATGCTCTGCCTCTGCCATCACAAGCCCCTCCCCTTCTCGCTCGGGACCACACAGCAAGTGGTTTTGCTGGGAGACAGCGCCCTCGGGTGGACCCTGGGGAGGGGTGTGGGGAGGGGCAGGGCTGGCAGGAGGGGCGAGCACTGGAATGTGGAGACAGAGCTGTGGATGGGAGTGGTGGGTGGCCGGGCCTCTCTGTCCATTTCCAGAAGTAAGTATCTGGGAAGATGAGCTCAAAACCGAACAGAGGCGCCACCCCAGTCCCAGCCACCTGCCTGGAGAAGGAGGGACCGGACTCTCGAGGGCAGGGCCGGAGAGGTCGGCACGCCGAGGACCCAGCCAAGAAACCGGCTCAAGCCTGCACCCCAACACTGCCTGGAGCACAGAACGTTCTGGGCTGTGGCTAGAAAGTGCTTGGTGCAGCGAGGGACGGTGGAGGGGTGTGGCCAGCGCTCGGGGGGAATTTTCTAGGGGTGTGAACTGCAGGACAGAAAGACCTCGGGAGGGCAGGGACAGGAGACAATGCAGCAACCAGGAGGTGTCTGCAAGTGGCGGGAGAAGAAACTGTCCCTTCTGCCACAGGGAGCGATGGACAGGTGCTCAGGGATACCGAGTCCCACCCCAGGCCCATGCAGCAGAGGCGCTCAGGAGTGCAGCTGCGGGTACGCGTGCACGTGCACACACACGCACACACACGCACACACACATACATGTGCCCATGATGTATGCACATGTATCTGTACAGTGGCCATGGGACCATGGCATTTCTAGAACCTTCTGAGACTTGGGAACTTGAAAACCCAACTGCTGCCCTCACAGAACCAGAGACTCAAACACTGTGGTCACCCCTAGTCCGTGTCTCTGCTCATCCCCAGAAAGCCTGTGTCCCCGAAGCAGCTCTGCAGAGGCATTACTGCTGCAGAAATCTGGGTGCCCCGGAGCCAGCTTGAGCCGCAGTAGGCTGGACACGACAGCACCGCCTCTTTTAGCTGGACCCAGGTCCCTGAACCACCACGAGCACCTGCCCTCACCCCCACCGCACGGGGGGAGCACCCCAGACAAAAGAGGAAATTCCCACGTGAGCAGGGAGACAGGCCAGCAAAAGAAAGAGTCCTGGTGGAAGCACCAACTGGGGGTGGGGGCTCCTGGGGTGCAGGCTGATACTCACCTCACACCCCAACAGCTGGAATGCTCCCCACCCGCATGTATGACCTGGGCGTCAGGTAACACACCTGTGCGCACCTGCGGGCTCAGGCTGCAGCTGGTGACGCCGCGGCAGAGCGGCTGGGGCGGGTGGGGGTGGGGAACGACTGGACACGGGCCCCGGGCCCAGCAGACAAGGACGGGGTGACTGCAGTGGTCGCACCTCTGGCTCTGAGGGCGGCAGCTGGGGCCTGACTCCCGTCACGGAAAGCGCCTTTTGGTTACGGCGTCTCGTGACGATGCAAGGAAGCCGCGGCTTCCCCCGTTCTGGCGGCCCGGGCGCACTTCCGACTGGGGTCCTGCGGGCCCCCTGGGAGGGGCCGGCTCGGCCCTGGACGGGCGCCAGCGGGCAGGGGCAGGACAACTCACTGGCACCCGGTGAGCCGGAAAGTGTTAAACGGAGTTTTAGGAACAGGACTTAGGAAAGTGGCCTCGGTTTAGTGAGGCCAGTGGGTAGCCGGGCCTCAAGTCACTGGGAAGAAGGAACATCTGTCGGGGTCAGGAGGGCAGCAGGAAGTGAGCGGGGCTCGCCGGGGCCTGACTGGCCAGCCCGGTGCTCCTCGAAAGAGACACACGTCTCAGCTTAGCCCAGAGGACAACAAAACCCCTTTCGATTGTCCTCGGACTGGCCCCCGCGCCTGGACGCAGAGAGCCCCGGCTGGCACCCGCCCTTTGTTCAGGCACTAAGAGGCCGCGGAGGCGAAACCGGGGCGTCCAGGGGAACCGCTCCTGCCCGGGGGCCACCGGGTCCCCAGTTCTCCTTTACTGGTGGAAAAACAGCTCGGCTCACTTGCATTGCAAACGTTTCAATAAATCCATCATCACAAAAGCCAAACAAGAGGTCTCTTTGGAAAAACAGGAAGTCTGGTATGCAACTTGGCTTAAAATAGGGCCGAGTTCACTTGTTGACAGAACCTGCCTCTAAAGCCGGGGACCGACGGCTCCATTTGTTGGGCTCCAACTCACCTATTAATCCTCCCCCAGAAGGTCCTGCTCCCTGGGGCGGCAGGCTGGCCTGGTCTTTGTTACTGAGCCAGCACAGGTCACCGGCCAGCTCGTTTCCTGTCCTCAAGCCCCGGGACAAGCTGGCTGGGGACAGCGGGGACAGAGCCCATCCAGGCTCCTCGTGGGAGCACGTAAAAGCTGGACGCCTTCTGGAACGTGTGCACGCAGGCGGGGCCTGCTGGGAACCCCCGCGAGCCGCTTCGCCCACCCGGAGCTGGGGCAGGAAGGAAGTCAGGGACACACTGCGTCCCTCTGCCCAGTGGCTAAGGGCACAAGAAAACTCCAGGCGCCAGGCCGGACGGGGAGCGCTAGGAAAAAGCAGCTGTGTCCAGCTGGCTGACCAGGGCGCCGCCCGCGCCGCCGCGGCCACCTCCTCTTCTCCCCACTCACCCTAGCCTGCTGCTGCCCGGGCCCGAGCACAGGATGGGGTGTGAACACAGCGCGACCCGGCACTTGGCGCCCTTGGTTAAACAGGCGCCGCACAGCACCCACGAATACTCCAGCCTGACAAGCCCTGCCGCCTGCTGCAGCCCTGTCCAGGCACCTCCTGGCCTCGAGGGCGGGGTTCCGGGGTCACCGCCGGCACGTGAAAGCTGGGCCGGGCCATGCACCAAGGAGCTCTGTGCAGTGGGGGTGGCGGGGTACGCCCAGGCGTGGGTGGGAACGACAGCAGCAGGGGTTGCAGGTTTTGTCGGTCTGCGGGGGGAAGCGGCTGCCGCGCCGGGGCAGTGAGGGGCGCGCGATCTCACTCAAGTGACGGGAATTACAACCCAGTTTCAGATGTGTAGATGTACAGGCCACGTAACTCCAATAAACAGCATGATCTTCTGATGGGACTCAGCTGGCCCAGGACTCCCCGCTGACCCCACCTGGTGGTGGCCGGCCCGTGCCCTGGAGGAGGGCAGCCGTCTGGAGCCCATGCGTGGTGCCACTGACCATCCCCAGTGCCATTTCCCACCGTCTCTACCATGGCCTGCCCCAGGCACCAGAGCTGCGGAGAGGCCGTGCTGAGTCCTGCCTGCCCACCCGCCCCCGGCAGGAAGCTTCCAGAGAGGAATGGCGGCCTCTCTGGGCCCAGGGCTTGGGGTGGGGCCTGCCGCGGTCTGGCAGCCACTTCAGATGAAATGGACGGACACAGGTTCCCCCACGCGAGGCCCCCACCTGAGGTCCATGGGCAAGGGGCCAGGGCACCTGGAGCTGGCAGAGGGCAGCGCGGCGGCCGAGCGTGGACGCCACCCTGTTGCAGGGTGAGCGAGGTGGAGGGTCTTAACAGCGTGAGGCCGCGGCGGATGCACTTATTTAAAGGCCCCGCGTGTTATTTTTATGCTCAGACATCGCCAAGGGACCATGAGAATGCACGTGCACGCACGGTGTGGTCACCGCTGAAACGCCCGTGGGCATCTCCCACACGGACACCAGAGACTCCGTGTGAAGAGGGGGCCTCCCTGGTGGCGCAGGGGTTAAGCCTCAGCCTACGAAACTGTCCACAGCCACTGCAGCACGAGTTCGATCCCCGGTCACGGAGCTGACCCCCATGGCGCGGCAGACCTCTCCTGTCTCGCCCGCTGCTCCCCTCAGCAGTGTGTTTCAGTAGATCCGCCTGTTCTGCTCCCCACTCTGTCTCCAGTGAACCCTCTCACCGCCCCACACTTCTGGCCTGTACCCCAACTTGTATGCATAAATAAATCAATCTTTACAAAAGAAATGCAATTTTCTTTTTGCTCCTGGCTGGGATAGCTCTAGCCCTGGCCCTGGTGGGGTGGGGGTGGGGGTGGGGGTGGGGGGGCGCGTGTGTGAGTGCACGTGTGCTCGTGCACGCACTTGCAGCACCGGTTCTGAGCAGGTGGGCCTGCCTGGCCTCCGCCGCAGAGGCCAGGCCGACACTTGGGCCCTGGAAGGAGCAGTTCTGGAACCTTGATCTCCGCCTGCAATTGTGTGCAGGGCGGTCACGCAGGAGGGCCGAGTGCACCCTGTGTGGGCAGAACTGTGAGCGCCAGGGAGGGCGAGGACGCCAACAGATTCCAGGTGGATAAAGACATTTCTCAGCCCAGGAGAGGCTGCCCCCTGCTGTGCAGCCCACTCGGAGAGTGGGGGTCCCACACCCTGGCTCCGTCAGGAGGACCAAGGGGGCACCATGTTAAAAGGAGAGAGGAGGGACACGCAGGCTGACCACAGGACCTGTTCTTCCCCATTCTAGAATCTTCTGGTTTGCCTAGCAGCTATGTCCCAGGGCAGCAGCCCCGGGTCCCCTGCGATGCCCACAGGGCACGTACCAGCTTATTTTCTCTCCTAACACCCTCCCTGGGCCCATCACTATTAGCAGAGCAACGGTCTCCAGCCGAAGCCCTGGAGTGCTGCAGCAGCAGCTTGGGGACAAGCAGGTGGTTCAAGCAAACACCTTGGTATCCTCTGCTAGAAGAGCAGCGAAACTGTTTCCGAACAGGACTGCCAGGGAAAGGCCCCTCTGGCGGCCCCGCCGCACCAGACACTGTTTAGGGAAACAGCTCTCACCCCACACCAAGAGGCCTGGGGAGAAGCCAGAGGGGGTCCCCGTCTTGGGGAGGAATGGAGGAGCAGAGACCCCTCTCCTCCCTGTCCCCAGCCCCAGGGCAAAGACCCTGCTGGAAACCCAGACACTTCTCCCTGCTCTGCGGCGAGGCCAAGCCCAGCCCGCCGGAGAGGCCTGGGCTCCACCACTCAGCCTCCTGGTGAGCCGTGCGGCAGAGGACGAAGGGACCCACAGATGCCAGCCGGGGTTGCAGGAGTCCTGGGGGCACTGGGACTGGGGAGCAGCTGCTGCGGCAGGAACCACAGGCCGAAGGCCCCGGCACCGTCCTCGGTTCTTCCCAGCGGGCCCAGCGACAGGTGTGCTGGCTCACGGTGCCAGCGGCGGCCCCTCGGCGGAGGAAGCAGGCGGGCGGGAGGCCCGAGCGGCAGCTCCTCACACCCGCCGGGGGCCAGAATACCCCGCGGGGTGCAACAGCACTGCCCGCAGAGGAAAAGGGGTGTGCCGGAGGTGGGGGCCTGGATACGCAGTCCTCGGTTCTGGACAACTAGGAAGAAGGTCACCCTGAATAAAAGATGGGGGTGCGGGGCCGACGCAGGAGCGACGCCTCAGGCCCCTCGCCGCTCCTTCGGGCTGATGCCTTCGCGCTGCATCTTCAAACAGCGTCTCCCCCTCTTGGGCACGTGAGCGGGACGGGGCGCTGATGCCTTGAAAGGTTGGCTGGGCTTTGCTTCGAACAGCCCGGTTTGGGGGTGCACGTGCAAGGAGGTGGGCCACCCCGTGCTCGCCACAGACGCCGGCGGAGGGGGACGGGGTGTCCTGTACACCATTTTCTCTACTTTTGTGTCTTTCAAAATCCCTGTGGTGTCCTTCAGAGTTGTCCATCTGTAAGCGGGGACCATGTCGTCCACACTGCAGCTGGGGGGCGGGGACAGCGGGGGCAGAGACTGAGGGAGGCGGCCCCTATTAGTTACGAGGGCTTCTTGCACCCCTTCTTCCTGGTGGCCCTTGGGGTGCAGAGTGAACAGGCCCCAGGACACTCCCCCCCATCAGCCCTAAGCCTGGGCAGCTGTGGTCCCCGCTGTACAGCCCAGACCGGGTGAACTCGGAAAAAACAATGAACAATGACCCCATCATCGCCTTTTTCCTGACGGAGAAGCACATTCATCACTTGATTCTCCGGGCCCATCTTTATTTCTGATGGGGATGCCAGGATCGGACCACTCTCGTGGGGGACACCAGGACGGAGAAGTCCGGATAGTGTGCTGGTCCCTAAGCCACAGGCACATTCGCCAGCCCTGGCCCTGTAGGATGCACCCAAGCCCCCGTCTGGCTTAGGCCGCACGAGGGCCCCACCAAAGATGGTGCGGGCACCACGAGCCGACCTGGAAGGCCAGAACAGCATCCTTTCCGCTGTGGCAAAACTACTGCGTTCCCCTTGAAATACACAAAACCGGGGCAAAATTCTAGGCCTCTGGCTCCCTGCCAGTAGTAAAAATTAACTGCCACATAAAAATCGCTGATTCCTACCAAATGAAGCTATACGATTTATCAACTCACGGCCGGTGCAAACGCAACAGCGGTTTAACTGCATCACCTGAGTTATGGCTGCGAGGCGTGGCACGGCGGCTTTACGGGAGGGGAGTTTTGCAAATTCAGGTCAGACAAACTTCCAAAGGCACCGCAGGCCAGAGCAGACAGAGGCCCTGCCCGGGGACCTGCAAAGCCACAGGCTCTCTGGAAGGACGAAGTTCTCCCAGCCCAGGCCGGGCCCTACCTGGGGGTGTGATGCCTCTGACACCCTGAAGCCACAGCCCCCCAAACCTTTGGAGCCTGTTGTAATTGAATTAGCAAACTCTAAATAACCTCCTGCAGAAACCCAGTTATTTAAAGTGCATTAAAAAATAAACCACCACCAATTGCTTTTTTATTTCCAGCCAGGGCAATGGATTTATAAATAGCTTCTACGGTGCCCAATCACTGCAGATGGAGGGCAACTCTGGGAGGCACGGGCCGGCGGGCTGGGGCTGGAGGCGTCTGCTGGGCACCCAGCTCTCTGGGGGTGAGCCCCGCCTGCCCTCGCCCCACGCGGCAGTGGGTTGGTCTCTCCCCCACTTGAATTAGGCCGGGCACAAACAGGCCGGTTACCTGCTAGTTTCCACTCAGTGGGACGGGCAATCTATCACTTGTTCCAACCCCCACCCTTCCTCTTGGAGGAAGAGCACCTCTGGGGACAAGTTGCGGGGGGAGGGAGAGACTGTGGCAGGGACCCCCAGTCTGTCTGCAAAGGAAGCCAGCTCTGCCCGCTAGAAGGCCCCAGCCTGATGTCCAAGCATTAAAGATGCACTAAAAACACATCTGCTGCGGTGCGTGCGAGCACAGCTAGCGTGCGGGAGCACCCGAAGGCCCATGGACAGAGGGTGGACCTAGAAGACGGGCCTGGCCACACCAGGGGCTGAGACTCAGGCATGGGGAAGGGGGCAGCCGTTCTTAGCAAGATGGAGGGAGCCTGGGCAGGTCAGGTGACGCGCGCAGTGCCACAACCCCCGACACGGGGCAGGTACGGGGCTCTAGGGGTCGGAGGGAGGAGGGTGGGGAAAACCAGAACAAAAGCCGCCGTGTGGGTGGCCGAGTTGGCTCCTGTGTCCACCCAGGGTGGACGCTCCGAGTTTAGGATCTTGGTGAGAACTGGAGTCAGAACTCAGGGCCATTACTACGCAGCCTGGTGATGTCCCCATTTCTGGCCATTCCAACTTGCCCCCTTTGTCACCCTTGACCCCTGCCCCCAGGTGGCAAGGAAGTGGCCAGGCAGCAGAGGCTGTGGTCAAGCCACGGGAAGGCGAGCAAGAATGAGACCTTTCTGGTTTGGCGACTTAGCTCAAAGCAGGTCTTGTTCTCTCCTTCTGTCTTGGCCAAGCTTTGCATATTTAGGGTTTCAGTTTCACAGGTTTCCCCACCTCACTGGTTTTACTACTTAATGAGCAGAGAATATTCTCTAATGATTATCTTAAACACCCCCACAGGTAACCACAACTGCCGCATGTCAGAGAGAACGGCTCTGAGGAGGGGAGAGCAGCTGGCGGAGCCTCGAGCCACCCGCGGGGGTCCCCGAGGTCCCCAGCGCCACCTGTGCCGGCACAGAAACCCACAGATGCCCAGGGCAGAGAGCACCCCAGCCCGGCCTCCCGCCGCTGCGGGGAGAACAGCCCTCGTGCTGACACGGAGCTGCAGGAGAGCCGCTCTGCCGGCCGCGATCTACGGATCTGGAATGTTCCGGGACTCTGAGGTCTGCTCCTCAAGGGGGTCAAGATAACAGCGGGGCCGAGTGAGTGAGGGCCGCAGGGGGCTCTGCTCGAACCCAAACCCACCGGGGCAAGGGCCGCTTGCCTTGTGCTCGGCTGGCGAGTAACTTCAGCCCAACACGAAGGCGCCCTGGCCGCCGGGCACCGCCTGCCCGCAGCCCCAGGGGCTGGGCGCTCGGGCGCCAAGGTGGGGCAGGCGTGGACGCCGTGAGAGGCCTCGAGGACCGCTGAAGCGCCGAGTCCACACCCTCGAGCACCCAGCCACCCAAGTTCCCTTTCCACAGGTCTCTGAGCTGTGAAGGAAGAGGGGACCTCAGAGAAAGTGGGGTACCGAGGCCTGGGCAGTGGCCGCCCCGGGGGAACAACCTCGCCGAGGCTCAGGATGCTGCTGTTCTTTCGTCCCCCACTAAAGGCGCCGGTGCTCGGCGTCCCCTGGGCCCCGCCTGGCCTGCGTCCCGCTGCCAAAGGAAGGGCCCGGCCGCCTGGCTGCCGACTCCTCTAACACCCAGGCTGACGTCCGGATGTCCAGGACAACCTCTGCTGCTCTGGGCAGAGGGACCCGGGCCCCCGTTGCGGCCACCTGTGCACGAACACCAAGGGCAAGGCCCAGCTTGCGCCTTCTGATGGGCAGAACCCGACCCCGCAGAGCAAGGAGGGGCCAGCAGGACAGAGCACAAAACCGCAGTGTCAGACGCAGGGTCCTGGGTGGCAGCTGGAATTCACACGGGGCGGGAACAGGGCTCCCGGCTCAGGGTGCAGAGTTTAATGGGGCAGCGCGGCCAACGGGCACCAGAGTGCTGGGCACTGGGGAAGTGCAGACAGTCCTGGCCTGCCTGAGAAGTCTGGTCACCGGGACACACACGGGGCCACCAAATTCCTAGAGATCCGCACACAGGCCTGGAGGGGGCCAGGGAGACCTGCACCCCACGGACCCCGCTGCATGGCAACTGGTTGTTGGCTGGCAAAGCTCTTCTATAAAATGTTCTGCACTGAAAAACCACACAGAAAGGGCTTCCACAAAACCCACAACCCATCTAACCACAAAGACCCACGAGGCAAACCACAACAGGGCGGCAGCTTCACAAAACACAGGACCTGCAGCTCTGTCCGGAAGCCACGTCTGAGAAGCCACAGCCAGGGGCGGAAAGGCCCCAGGACAGAGAACCAGACAGGGTCATCCGGATGAAGATGGGCCGAGGCAACAGAAGACCAGTGATGGCAGCGGGCCGGGGCGCTGCAAGCCTCAGTCTCTTCAACACCGGAGTGGGGCTCAGACCTCCGCGTGCCCGGGCCACCACGCCGCCTCACTGGGGGACGCTGCTACCTCTGACCACCGGTGCCTCTCACCTCAGCTGTGTGCTCAACAGTCAGAAAACTGAGCGGGGACAATGACCTCCTCAAGGTCAACCCCAGCAAGGAGCCACAGGCCCTGGACCCGGCTCCGGGGGGGATTCCGGGACCTTTCTGGAATACGGAGTCACATCTGTCCCTGATGGAGGGCTGGACACCAGGCAGGCGCCAGCTCCCAAGAGCAGGTGCCCTACTGGCAATGCTCCATCTTTGGATGGTCTTCAATTCCCAAACTGGATGTTTTACTCTGTAAACATCTTCTGCAGAGTCTCACCCAGCACAGAGTTCTCCAAGTTTCCATCTAGACAGTTTCGTTTTCCCAGTTCAATCCCCACACCAGGCCACGGCCACCTGTTCGGCGATTTGAGCGGGCAGTGGAGACTTCTGCTGACCAGCTCCTTTTTTGAGTGGAGGTTCTCACCAGGGAAATCAGCTTAGCTGCCTCTCCCGGCACCTCTCCTACGCCACAAGTTGAATAGAGATCAAAGATGTAGAATAAAAGATCAAGGCACTGCATAAAATAAAGGTTGCCCTTTACATAAACTCCGGGCTTGACGGCATTATAACGTGCCCACGGCGCCCCCCGCCTTCTCCTACAGGCGTGTCCCACGAATGGCGTCGGCGCAAGGTAGGGAGGGTGAGGCACGGGGCACAGGGCCCGAGGAATCTTGTAAAACCGCCTCAATTTTTCTGTAAATCTAAAACTATTGTAATATACATGTACATATGGTATATATATACATGAGTAATGTATACACGAGTGCGCGCGCGCGTACACACACACACACACACACACACACACATGAAATGCAATGAAGAAAAAAAATTAAAGGAAAAAAAAGCTACCCGCTCGCCCCTGCATTCCTGTGGAGAATAAGTCGCCTGCTGGCAGCCCAACGTGCCCTGAGCAGACCTCTGGAGAGGCCACGTCTCGCCAGCTTCCAGATGCTTCCACGGAGCAGTATCTCTCCGGCCCCAGATGCTGCCAGGGCCTGTGCAGCTGCAGCCCGTGCTCCGAGGGGAGGCGCAGAGCGGGGCTTGACGAGGGCGGGTGAGGGGAAGGGTGTGTGAAGCAGGCCGGCCAGGCCGGTGCCAGGGGAACGGATGGCAAGATGAGGGTGCTGGAGCGAGCACGTGCGGAAGCCACTAACCAGCTGGTCGGTGGGGTCAGCCGAGCCGGTGGGGGGCAGGAAATGAACCCAGCATGCCGAAGACTCACATTCCAGCTCTTGGAACAAGACGGGGGGACCCACCCCAAAAGTAAAGTCAGCCCAGAAAGATGGCGGTAAAAACTTACAAGGCCCGAATTACAAGCAGCTGATGGTGATGGCAGCGGCCCAGGTTCTGTAGAGCCCGTTAGAGAGAGCCAGGACCCAAGAACCTGAGAACAGCAAACCAAACCCTCGAGAGATCAGACAAGAGCTCTCGGAAACCACAGCTAACGGGCCAACGTTTACTCTCAGATTTATTTTCAATCACAAAGCGATCAACAAAAATCAACCTCCCAGATCCCCAGGAACGACACTCCGGGGCCCCGTCCCCAGGGGGCGGCCGCACCCCTGCAGAGACATCTCCGGATGCGGCTCCGGCCCAGGCAGCAGAGCAGCCCTCAGGCCCGAGAGCGTCCAGCCGGAGCGAGAGCCAGCACGAACTGCGCACAGACACGGCCAGAACCCGGGCTCAGGGTCAGCAGAGGCACCTCCCGGCCCCGAGGGCGACCACCCCAGGACCGGCGTCCCCCGACACCAGAACAAGCCCCGGCCCCGTCGCCCCGACCTGCAGGAAAGCACAGCGGGGAGGAGAGCAAGGAGGTCACAGCCCAGGTGCTGGCATCGCACCTGTCAGCCTGAGCACCTCACGGTCAAGTGAGGGGTACCCCACTGTATCACCCCGATGGCCCGGTGACTATCTGGAAGCCCCCAGAAGGACATACAGAGCGGACATGGGGTGACAGGTGTCCCTCCCACTCGGCCTGGCCGAGGATGCAGGGGAGCCCAGAGGAGCGGCCCCCCGCCTGATCGGCGCCTGGCGCTCTTCATTTCCCAAGAAGGCCCCGAATCATTAACAGAAACGTTGATTACCGTTTTGGCCATCAGTATTTAAGCCGCTGTTAAACTGTTGGCTGCAACAGAGAACAGAATGGCGAGCAGCTGAGCTCCCACCTCTGCGAACACGGGGTCGGGAAGGAAGAACAGCCAGGCCGGCCCAACGGGGCTCAGCCGTCGCCCTGGGGGCGCCTTCCCGGTGTGGGAATTACAGGGGCCAGGGCACGCACGAGCTGTCGCAGCCGCCCCTCTAGTTTCAGGGTCCAGGCAGATGCGCAGAAGCACCAGCCTCCGATGGCGTCCGCATCGCTTTTGAAATTGTCTTTCACAAAACGAACGTCTGCCCGGAGCTGGAGAGCAACGCGGAGGTGGCAGCTCAACTGCCCACTTCATCAGGGGCTCCTGATACTACTGTGATGCCGTCCAGATTTCCATGAAAAGTAAATTGGGGCCTCCCTGGTGGCACAACTTGGGTTAAGCACAGCACTACGAAGCTGTCCGCAGCCACTGCAGCACGAGTTCGATCCCCAGCCGGGGAGCTTCCCACAGGGCGCAGCAGACCTCTCCTGTCTCCCAGCTGCTCCCCTCAGCAGTGTACTTCAGTAGATCCGCCTGTTCTGCTCCCCGCTCTGTCTCTGGTGAATCCTCTCACCCCCCCACACCTCTGGCGTACACCCCAGCTTGTAAATAAATAAATTTAAAAAAATTAAACTGATTTTGGAGTACAGGTGCAGGGGGAGGGCCGACACCCACGGCAGGTAGGGCTGGAACCCAGAGGGGCTGCTCACCCGTCCTGTGCGGGTGACCCCGCAGGCGCCTCAGTGCGTGCGGCAGGTGCTGGGCTGGCGGTGAAACTTCATCTTGCTCAAAGGGTCTTCACCCCAAGGCCCACATGTGCAAATTGCTTCAGAGAGGTCTCAGGGACTCACCCGAGTGTTCTGGACCCTAATCCTCAAGCTTGTCCAACAGTGGCAGATGCTGGGGGTGGGGTTGTCTGTAAGTGCCATCTGGGCCACTGCTGACTCCCCAACTTCCACTGGCAAGGTCTGCCCCTGGAATCCTGTACTGTGAGGGCTGGCCTGTGCATTGCTGTGTAGCAATTCTCCTGGCACCCCTCGCCCCCAATGAAAGAACCAAAAGCTTCTCCGGACGCTGCACAAGTCCCCAGTGGCCTGGGGTTGAGAACCAGTGGGTGACCCTGATCCCCAACCCCAACACTCACCACGGGGTCCATTCCAGAGGGGTCAGAGACCTAAATGACAGGTCAGCCAAGCTTTGCAAAGAAAACGCGGAGGCTCATGGCCTCTTGCGGGCCCGGAGCCTGAGACTCGAGCAACAGCTACAGCACGTGGCATTCGTGGGGCCTTGCTGAAAGTGCAGCTCATCAAAGAGCTGCCGCTGAGAGAAAATGAAAGGGGGCAGAGATATCTCAACACCGAGAGTCCACACAGCACCTGCACCCAGAACATACCAAATCTCTCCAGTACCGCAAGAGTCCAGGCGCACCAACTTTTAAGAAAGAACACAAGCACTGACAACTCCTCCTTCAGACAATCTTACAATGTCCAGTGAGCACGTAAAAAGGTGCCTGACATCGCAGTCAACAGGAAAACACCAATTAAAACACACACACTACGCGCTGCTACAAATCAACCAGATTCACTAAGACGAAGCGGGTTAAGCCAGGGGCGGGTGAGCCTCTGGGACCGGGACTCAGCACAACTGGGGGAGCGCAAACTGGAACGATCTTTCTGGAAACCCCCCCAGGCCATGTCTACACGGAGCCCAGAGGGGGCCAAGGACTGGATATGGCAGCACCATTCCCAGTGGCCCAAATGCCTGACCACAGCAAAACAGGGGTGCAGTTCGGAATGAAGAGGGATTCCCCCCCTGTGGTGTGAGTGTCACCCAGGACACACGAGCCCACAGCTGTCCAGTATTGGCTCCTGTGGCTGGCATCGTGGATGCGGTCCATGGCAGATGGAAACGTTTGGTGGGAACAGGGCTGCGCCTGTACTATTCCCACAGTGGAATAGTACACAGCAGTGAAAATCACCCATACAAAATAAACATGTCCATAGACACCAAGCAAAATCAGAGTACAAATGGTGTGAATCTGTTTATGTGGAAAAGTAACTAAGGTCATCTAAGTTGACATGGTGTACTGGAGAAGGGAGACCTGGCTGGAGGGTTCTGAAGGTTGTGAGAGGCTGGGCCATCTAAGAACTTGCCCTCAGTGAGGGCTAAACAGGTGTACACGCTGTGTAAATTCATGATTTCTTTTCCTAAGCTCTGACCCCCAGCCCCCAACATCAGATGACGACCTGGGCAAGTGTCTTAAGACTCGAACCACATAGCACCACTCAAAGCTCGGGGAGCTGCCTCCGTGGGGAAGCCAGTGCAGGCAGGACTCAGACCCCACCCCCGGGCCTGGTGCGCCCTGGCCCTGTGTCCACTCCAGCCAGCTCAGCCCCTGGGAGTGGGCTTCTCGGAGCAAGCGTCACCTCTCCCCCAGGCCTGGTGGGCTCAGGTCCCATGCCCTGTGTCTGCACTGCCCACCCTCCCCCAGGTCCTCCACTTCTCCATAAAGCTCAAACTCGCTTTTACAAGCCTTCCCGTCAACCACCGCACGTTAAAGACACACTTGGCACAGGAGAACCTCACAAAACCCAATGCCAGCCGGTCAGCGCCACTCGAGCCGGCAGAGAGAAAACCAGAAACAGAGCCGGGAGCGGACACCGCCGCTCACCGCAGGCCGGGGAAGCTCATTTCTCAGGAACTGTCCGCGGATGTCCAGATTCCTTCCCAGGAGAGTTTGAACATCCAGAAAGGTTTCTTCCTTCCCAGACCCTTTCTGCATCATTCCCCCTTTAAGTGATCACTTCTGCCAAGAATCATCCGTCTCCCAACTTCCTGCTGCTCCATTAATTACAATAACAAGAAATAACCCTGCAGTGATGTCATCCAAACTTCTACTTCCTGCAGCCAAAGCACAGGTCAGGCCAGTTGCTCCATCTTGGAAAGAGAAAAAGAAAAAAGAAAAACCAAAGGCACGCCATGGAAGGTCCTATGTTTACAGAGGCACGCACCCCAGAGGTTTCAGACGTTAAATAAAACGTGTGTCAGGCCCCGCTGCCCCCAAAATATGACCATTGTGAGGGCAACAAGGGTCCGATTGTGTGGGGTTGTGAATGCAGGTTTCTATACATGAAGAAAAGCCACATGCAACGAGACGGAGAGCACAGAGTGCCCCAGGGACGCCCCCGGGTGTGTCCACTGCTTCTGCCGTCCGCGGGGATGCTGAGATGCCGGCAGGGGCGTGGCGTGTGCGGGAAGGGGCTGGACGCACGGAGGGGCCAGCGTGGGGCTCAGGAACAGCCTCACTCGTCTCCTTCCCAGGCCTGGCGGCAACACCCAGGGGCGGTCCTCATTTTCTTCCAGGACTAAAATATAGCAGTGTCGGGGGCACATCGTGGGAAGTCCGCGCTTGGGGTTCCAGCAGAGGGCTGGGCATGGCGGAGGGACAGAGGCCCCGCGAGAGGGGCACCGCTCAGCCAGCTGTGTTCCACCAGAGTCCCCGCTGCTCTGCACCCCATGTCCCCCACGGGCCACCACCCCCAGTCTGCTCTGCGACTGCCTCAGGGCCACTGTCTCGGGTTCTGGCTTGGGTCTGAATCCAGACGCAGGGACAGCCCTGGGTGAGGCCGGGACACCGGCCACTGCTGAACAGGCCACCAACATGGCACCTTCCTCGCGGGAGGCGGGCTCAGTGTCAGCTCCTGGGGCCTGCTCCCGCTGCCAAGAACACAGATGTGGCTGGAGGGGCCGGCGTGTTGCTGCTGGCCCGCGAGGACAAGGGCCTCAAGGCCACACAGCAGCCGCCCTTGGTGCTCACGAGCACACGGGCTGCCTGGAGCGCCCTGGGGTGCCCGACCCGAGACCTTCTGGTTTACCCCAGAAGATGGAACCCCAAGTGGCTGGGCCCTAACAAGTTCCCCCAGGTCCACCCCGGAAACTTGGTAGTGACTGGAGGTCACCGCTGGCTGATAAGCAGGGGGACCCGCGCTTGTTGGGGGGGCTGGGGACCAGAGGCAAGGTTATCTCGAGGGGGGTGGACAGACCCCGCATTTCTTGGAGCCGGGCCTCTCCCAGCAGCTCAGTGACAATGTTCCTCCAATCAGGCCAGAATCTACCTGTCAGGACAGCCAAAATCCTGGGGAAAAGGCACCTCAAGCTGCAGTCCCAGTTGAGTCAGTTCTCTGCCCTTTTTGGGGAGTTCGAAAGTTGTGAGAAGGGTTCCTGCATTATGGGGTCCCCATGGCCCCAGCGGGGGAAGAACCTTCCCCAGTAAAGTGGGAGTGAGGGAGGGCGACAGAATATTCTTAACCCATCGGATCATCTGCCCACCGGCCACTGCCGGATGTGGGGTGCGGTCCCCAGTCTCGGGGACACCACTCCCTCAGCCCGCCCCCCCCCCCCGGCTGAGATAAACAAAGAGTGGCCTGGTTTCAATAAGATACGAAGGAACAATGAGGAAAGGCCATTTTGAAACAGTCCATTATACATAGAAAGTTAAATCGGGCGCTGGCTCCACAGAGCAGGGCGGATCACAGCCCACACGCCATTAATTATTAATTCTCCTCTAATGTCCCAAATAGGAACTAAGTGGCCATTCCCATAGGAAAACATAATCTCATTGACAAAAGAAGACCAAAATAGCCGTAATGGCTGCTAATTTGAATAGAATCGGTTCCCAAGCGAAGACACGGAACTACTTCAAGGTGAGTTTGATTTACAAGGCTGAGCCTCGGATGAAATGGGGGAGACGGATTTGGAGGCGCAAACCTTTCTCCCTGCGATGAAAACCACTTCCAGTGTGAGGCCTGCTGCGGAGAAGGAATCACCTACCTGCTTCCCCTTCGATTTTGAACGCTTTGGGCAGAATTCTGAAATTCCCGTCACTGTGCTAAATGGTTCCAATACTGTACCTGAGCATTTGAATGATCTTGTCAAATAAAATGTTCTTCCAAGTTAACTCTGCTGTATATTTATGCATTTAATATCGCAGCTCACTGCCAAGTGCACAAATCATTTTAACAGAGTGTAAATTTCACTACCATGAAGGTGTTTTATACTCAGCTTAACTCCTCTAAGGGGCCCATATTTTGGGGAACAGATAAATCATTGCTTCCATATAACTCAAATGAAGGGGAGAGCAGTCAAAACTTCCAGAGAACTAGCACACGCCACTCCTGGACTCACACAACCCCATCCTTCACCAAGAAGCCAGCCTGCCGCCTGCCCCCCTCTCCTTACCAACGGGGGTGCAGCCAGCTCACACCTGAGCAGGGCGGGTGGGGGGATGGGTTGGTCACCTGTGCCCCTGGCCACTGTCCCCCTGAAGGTTCTGGAACAGCAGGGAGAATGCTCTAGATGACGGGGGCGACATCTGTGCCACCTCGCTCGTCACCATTAGAAATATGATCTCCCAGGATCTTTTCCAAAAAGACCCCTGCCCCCACGCCAGAAAGGTCTCCAGGCGCACACCAGGCGTGTTTTAAGATGGCAGAAAGAAGAAACCCGGCCCGCAGCAGCTGACGGCATGAATTATTTATCCCTTAGAGGGGACCTTAGCTGTGGTCCATCTGGAAGGGCCAGACTTAGGTCTCAAGCCGGGCCTAGAGGTCAGCACCGAGAGGCTCTGCTGGTTGTGAGGGCCCGAGGACATGGCCTCTGAGCTGACCGGCCCAGGAGCGCCCTTCAAAGCTCAGAGCACTCAGCACATACGCACCCCAACACTGCCGAACCCCCGGCCCCCGGCCCGACACGGACAAGAGCCACAAAACTCTAGGAGGGTTTGGGAGACTGAGCCAGAGAGTAGGGAACGCTCAAAGATGGGCAGAGGCCAGCAGCGTGTGTGTGTCTGTGTGTAAAAGGTGAAAGGGAAGCTTCTCGTTACAGGAGAGTGTGAACAAGGTGCGGAAGAAGCCACGAGGTGAAAACTACCACTTGGCAGCCCTCGGAGTAATGGACACAGAGAAAAACCCACAGATGCTGAGACCCGGACGGGATGGCCGAGCCCAGCAGGGGTCCAGCCACGGGCCTCTGCTCAGCACACTTCGATCTCAGAGGGCAAGACGGGACTTCCACAGACACGCCTCGCCAGAGCCGGGAAGAACCTTGACACGCCTCGGACACCGTGTCCCTTCCGATGGGAGGGCCTTCAGGGCCGCCGCCGCCCCGTGTCCCTGCCCCAAGTGGGACACAATCCGCAAAATGCCGGGTGTGGCCTCTTAGGACGAGGACGATGAATGAGGGACTGCATCAGAATAAAGACCACTGAGGACACCTGAGGGCTAAGGGTCATGTAGATTCTGGAACTTTCTTTGGGTATAAAGGCTATTATTGGGACAATTGGCAAATTCTATATGAAATCTCAAGAAAATACCATCGTCAATGTTCAATTCCTGATCGGACATGCAGGCTGCGTGTCAGAGAACGCGCTGGTGTTTAGGAAAGACTAACTTCTTCACGCCCTCAGCAGCTATTACGTATTCGCAAATGATTCTCAGAAGGTTCAGGGGAAAAAACACAGAGCTCGTGTGATTTTTGTGTAAGAGAAGAACAAAGTGAGAGTGATAAAATATCCTTCGGGATGCCCAGGGGAAGGGAGAGATTCCTTGTCCCCTTCTTAAAAACCTCCAGCGACTCTGAAGCTACAGCAAATAAAATTTTAAGAAAAATGAAAAGGAAAACGGGCACAGTGACTGTCTCCAGGGTTAAGGGTCGAGACTGGGGTTGCCTGAGATTTCCCCCGGTGGACTCAAACATTGCAAGGTTTTTGTTTTATTGTTGTTAAAGATAAACTCTCCAAATGAAGACTCAGAGCACATCAGGGACAGTAAGTGCAAAGACGGGGTGAAGCCCAGTTTTGGTGATGAGCTGAGACGAAGGCAGGAGAGGCTTCCCCTGGCTGCCATGTCCAGTCTGGGGCTCAGAGGTTTCGAAGGAGGCAGCGGGCTCTGAGAGACCCTTTGCTCACTGTCTTGCTTCTGCTGGAGTTGGGGTGGGGGGGCCGCCCCCAGGGGCTGGCCACAGGGCACCCACCGCCAGAAGCAGCCCGATGACAAGTGGGAGCCCCAGCTGCCTTGGGGGTCCCAAGAGACCTTCCAGGTTTGAGGTGGGCACTGCCCCTCGTGCCAACCCCAAGCCCCTGCCAACTCACCCTTCCCCACCGACATGCAGCCACTGGCTGTCTCTGGAGAAGACAAAAAGCTGTTAGGAGCTTCGACAACTAACTTTTTCTGGAATGAACCTTGACTTTGCATCATGCCATCGATCTGATGAAAATTTAATCTACCTCTTGCCTCAGGTAGTATTTTCAGCTAATTTTGCCTGCCCCCCTGTGCCCGAGAGTGGTGGCCGGCTCAAGTCCACCACCTCTCTCCTTCCGGCCGGCGAGCAAACGGCCCAGCCAGCTGAACGCTGCGTTCCTTTCTTCTCCGGTTTTGCTGCTGGAAAATTTGGCCGAGAAGCTGCTTCTCCAGAAGGGGGCTTCCCAGAGCCCAGCCAGCAAGACTCAGTAAAGCCCGCCCCTCCTGGCCACACGGCGGCTCCTGCCTGCACCCAGGAGGGACATCTGCGGAAGGTCAGCCTCGCCGGGGGTGGGGGGTGCAGGCGGCGCCCCGTCCCCGCTGCACCCCGGGGCTGCTGCCCCACACTGCTGGACCAAGGTGAGCCAAAGCGGCTGTGAATGATGCTGAGTGACCTGGTCTCTTCAAACGCCCTCCTCACGCCAGGCGCGTGGACACGCGAGACAGCCACCAGCTCCCGGGCCCAGCCCGCTTCCCGAACTGGAGGCGCCTCGGGAAACACCCCCCAACTCAGCTCCTGGATCAGACCCACGTCCCCGCCTGGCCGGAGGAGAGCAGAGTTGGGCGACGGGCGACGTCAGAGGCCCCCGGGTGAGGCCTGGGGTCCTGTGCCAGGCGGCCCGCGTGGTGTTGCTGGGCGCCCAGCAGGGGAGGCCACCAGGCGGCCTGCTGCCCACCGGCTCCCCCCTGGAGGAAGGACCTCACCAGCGGGCTGCTGCCGGGACAGAGGGACAGGCGCCCAGTTCGTGTCCACCCAACTCGGGAGCCGCAGCTGCACCGCGGGCCGCGAGCTGCACGTGCCATGGCCCGGGCAGGAGGACACAGGCGACACGGGTCCCTGGCGTGTGTTCAAGCCCACGCAGCCACAGGAGACAGGGAGCGGGAGCAGGAAAGGCCACGCGCCAGCCCAAGAGGCCAGTGGCACCTGAGCCGCCGCCCCAGTCTTAGGGGGCCCCGATGGAGGATCTCCTGGGCCAGGGAGGGGTGATCCCACCCAAAAAGCACCGATTCACGCCCGTCGCCTCCTCCTCCTGCCCCTCCTGCTCCCTTCCTTGGACCTTGCTGGCCATAAGGCCTGCTCCACTCCTCCCGCCAAGATGCCTCGTGAGGCTGAAAAGCATTTCCCCTGCGGCTGCCCCAACTGGCCCCCAGGGGTGCAGACTTCTCCACCTGTTACTGTCAGGCCTCACGCATGCGTGCACATGCGCGCACGCGCGCGCACACACACACACACACACACACACACACACACACACACACACACACACACACTCTTGAGCACGCATGCCCAGAGACCTGCCCTGCCACGTCGGCATATCCTTGCCAAGCGCACTTGCCCCTGAACATTCCTGGGCCCTGCGCAAACAAAGCTCTCTCCTTAGCAACCACTCACGGGCCAGCCTGAAGCCAAGGCTGGAGCTGCTCCAGCAACGTGGGTCTCAGCGCAGGAACACCAGGACCCAGGCAGAAATCACCTCCGACCCCGTCCCCACGGCGCAGCCACAACGCCCGTACCCCGGGGGAGACGGCTGATCGCCAGACGCCTGGAGCTGGGATATAAGCTTTATCTTGGCAGCTAAGGGGGGAGCAGGGAAAAGGCACCAACAATTCTACTAACAGCACAACTGCCCCCTCCTCTCTCAGCCCGCAAGACCCTGACCTCGCTGCAGCCGCAGACCCCGGCGAGGGCAGGTCAGCCACGGCGGGAGGTTCCCCGCTGCACGTCTGACTCAAAGACAGTGGAAGACGCTCCCGACACAGGGTGAGGGCAGCCCCCGCACCCCATGCAATCCCCAGCCCACACTCTGGGGCATGCTGGGGACCTCAGAAGCGGGGTTCCGCGGCTGCCAGCCTCCAGCTGGGAACGCGGGGGAAGCCCACCCGTGGCTGCCCACGTGGCTGAGTCGACTCCCACCGGCGTCTGGACTGAAGCAGCAGCGACAGGGGGCACCTCGCGTCACGCTAAGTGGCCTGTTTCCTCTGCTTTTGCCTCTGCCCGGCCACACCTTTTTCTGGAGGGTAGAACATTTTCTCCAAACGTAACTGGATCCTGTCATGCTGAACCTCTCCAGGCGACGCCCAGGCCGCCACCGTCTCGTGGCCTTGGCAGCGCTGCTCGCTGCCCTGGGGTGCCCCTGCCCGCAGTCCTCTGCCCAGATCCTCCTGTAGCCGCCCCCAGCCCCAGCCTCTGGGCTCCCTCTCCAGGGCCCACTGGCGCTCAACATCCCACCAGTCTTTGCTCCTAAGTCAGGACAGCGGACATTTCCGACATTTCACAGGAAACGGTGCATTTGGGGCCCCTTGTCCCCTAGAACACAAGCCCAGCGAGGGTCTGTCTACTCAGAGCCTCAGACGGCCTGAGCTGCCCGCCCCCTCTTCAGCCCTGACCTGCACACCCTGAAGAGATGGCTTGGGGGAGCTTTCTCTGGGCAGCTCAGAAGGCCCCGCTCCTCTGGTTAGGAGAAGGACACGCTGGAGCTGGCCCGTGGGCTCCAGCCTGTGGGGCCCCAAGCCTCCAGGAGCAGTCATTTTATGCCGTCACCCCAGATCTTGCACGGCCCTCGCACTGTCCTTCTGTGGCTAACCAGCCACACCCACATCTGGGCATGTGCGAGACCCCTTGGAAGGGTCTCAACACAGGAGGCCTTCGGGCGCTTCAGCAGGGACCCCAGGCTGGGACGCGTGGCCAGCCGGGCAGGATGCGGGTGGCGGGCAGTCGGACAGCGGGCGCAACTGGAGAAATTCTTCAGGTTTAGAAGAGCTGTCGCCCCCCCAACCCCGCCCTGTCCTCCGGAACAAGTCACCTCCCTGCTTCCACAAGAAAGTCCTCCAGGCCTGCAGCTCTGCAGCCCAGCACCCCAAATGCCTGCCTGCCTACCCCCATATCTCCATATGCTTCTGAGAACTGGGGTATGGCTGACCCCCCTGGGGTGGGCAAGAAGGCTGTGAGAACACCCTATTTTGTCCTCCTGCCAGTTCCCCTCCACCTCAGTTTCTAGAACCATCGTGGGAGTGGCGAGTTAGAGGGGCCCACAAGCTCTCATCAAGACACACGTGGTTCCCACCCGCTGTGCATCTAAGACGACGCGCCGTCTCCCACGGAACTCACGGCTGGTACAGCGTCAGCTAGCGAGAGCAGCCAGAGAACCGGCCGGAGTCCAGTAAGAAGCTGGGTTTGCTGTCACTGGTTCCTGGGGGGCAGTGGCAGATTATAAACCTGCCCGAGGAAGAGTCGCTCTGACCCCACGCCTGCAAGCACTCAGGCATCCACTTCGGGCACCTTCCGTGGTATCTGAGGTCCATGCTGACAGCTGTGCCTGGCCCCAGCTCACCACCAACACGGGGAGGGACCAGCCCCTTCGCCCCTCGGGGTTACTCGCCCCGTCCTTCACCTCTGAGCTGGGCAGGAAGCGTCAAGGCAAAGGAGAAAGTGGCGTTCCTGAAATGACTTTCTCTTTCCGGCTGCTGGAAACCAACGGCTGTGCCAAGGCAAGTGCTGTTGGGTCTCCTTCCAGGCCACACAAAAAGAGGGGAGCAGAGGACGTCCCTCGAGGTCCCACGTCTCATCAGGCCACCCAGCACCCTCGGGAAGGAGCCCTAACTGCGGCAGCCTCAGCTCCCCTGCAGCGCTCAGCGGCCGAACTACCAAGTGAAACGGCCGAGGCAGAGTCCCGCATGGAGCCGCACGTGCTTCTCGCTCCGGGACGCAGCGACGGGGCGGGGAGCGCACTTGGTATCGGAGGCCGGGGGCCGTGCTGTCATTTTCCTCCCAAGCATCCAAGACTACGGGCAACAGCCTTGGAAGAAGCTGAGGCCACAGGGTGCCCGAGAGCATGCTGGGGCGCTGCATTTGCTCTCGGCAGCGCGTGGGGGCCAGCACGCAAGCGGCTTCTTCACGAGAGCGCTCAAAGGGAAGCAGGCACGACCGACGGGGCTGTGCTGAGGCACCCGGGGCCTGACCTGTCGCCAGCTCCTGCACGGCTTTCAGATGCGGGTGACCACGATGCCGACAAAGTCAGCGGAGACAGCCCCAAGCTGACGGCAGGTGAACTTGAGCCGCCCGCGGGGGGAGGGTGGGGCGGCACAGGTCCAGGCGCGGAGTCACCCAGTCACCCGAGGACAGCGCGGCCTCCCCCGCAGGCCGCCATGCCCAGAGGGGACACGGGGAACCGGAGAAGCCCCAGTGAGAAGCGTGGGTGCAGCGGAGGGGTCACGCCTGGCTGGAGTAGGGCAGGGTCCCAGGCCTTTGCTGACACGTAGCAGGCACTTGCTAAATGCCCCTCAAGGGAAGAAACCAAGACTGCAATCTGGGTGCTCAGGGCAACCCCACGGCGGGTGATCTACAGGTTGACCTCTGCTGGCTCAGCCTCTCCAGTCCCCCGATCAGCGCTGCCTTTGTCCTGGGACACCTCCACCTGCCTCCCCAGGCCCGGCAAATCTCTGCCATTGGGGTCCCCTGGGGGCGCCAGCAGCCTCATCAGTGAGGTGGTCGCAGGGGCAGCTCCAACACAACAGCCCTTGAAGACCATCCCCAAACCACGCTGACAGACCGACCTGCCTTTACCAACACAGGCAGTCTAGTCTTGAAGTTAGCTGGTAACTGAGCTTCTAAATGCACAAGCAGGGATTGTGACCTAATTATATGCAGAAAGCATCCCACGTGTGCACGTGACTGCAAATGGAGGAAATAAGGAATAAAACCAGTTGTTTAAGAGATGGAACAAGTAAAATCAGCCAAGAGAGCCGGTGGCGATGTGGTCTCTAGCTCTGCACGTTGCTGTCTATGGAACTTGTGGCACCCCGCGATGGTGACCGATTACTGACGCCAAGGTGCTGATAAGACAGCCTCATGCGGACGGAGGAAACGGAGGCAGAGAGGCCCGTCATCCCGAGGTCAACACTCCCCCAACCCGCCCCGGGCCGCTGGAGGCCAACGCGCACTGTCCTGCCAACAAGGACAGTTTAAAAGAGGACTGACTTACAATCAAAGGGGATACGGGACAGACACCCCGATTTGTAGAGACATCTGTGCACCGCCTACTATGTCCAGGGGGGATGCAGGGAAGGCAGGAGTCTTTTTGGAAAACAAACACCTGGACATCCTGCATGTTCAGACACAGGCGCCCCCTAAGAAAAGCAAGACACCAGAAGAAGGATGGAGACTCGCGAGCTCGGGGGAGAGTGAGCCGCCCCCGCCCAGAGCGTGCGCTGCCCGGCGTCCCTCTTCTGCAAGCCTGTGACCCTTCTGGAAACATCCAGATGACCAGCAATTCCCCCCGCATTAAGAAAAAATCCGTATGTATCCATTAAGGATCATTTAGGGGAGGGGGAAATCGCCGAGACCACCAAGTAAAGACAACCACGTAGGGCTTCATCGGTCTCCCCCAGGAGCACTTTCTATGGGCTCATTCACAAACACACATGCGGCGCGGAATCTTTCCATTCTAAGACGAGTCTTCTACTTATGTTATCCCAAACTGTGAAAACATCATTTTAGAAAAGAATTAGCTACCTGCCCACTGCTGGAAGCTCGAGGCTCGAGTCCTTCAGCCATCGATAACCAGGATGCCACACCTGGTGGATTAAGGCTTTTTCTGGCCCGGGTGGGGGAGATTACCAGGTCAAAGGGCAGGGCGCTGTGGCGGGAGGGGCACTGGCGCCGTGTCGGAGGATTCTGAAGGACCACGCTGCTGTCCTAATCTCTGACACGATCTGATGGGCCTTCCCGCCACAGACACGCAGAGCAAGCGCTCGTCCTCCTGGTTTACGTCCACAGCAGAGCCGGCCCCGGAAGGCCTGGAGAACAGGGGGCGCCATCACCAGGACGGTGCCTTGGACCCCCACCCCGCAACAGCGACGTGGGGGAGAGTCTGTGACCAGAAGCTGGGTGCGTCCCCACGCGGCGCCTGCAGAGGGGCAGCTCTGGCAGCTCAGCAGCAGAGGTGAAGTTGGCCGCAGCCCACTCAGCCCGGACCCAGGAAGGGCATAAGATGCCCAGAACGCGGCGCTGCGTCCGGGGTGCTGCCCTGCTCCTGCCTCGGGGTCTCTGCTCAGGCTGACGCTGCCCCTCCCCGGCAGCTGGAAGAGCCTTCAGGCCGGACATGCTCTTGCCTGCAGCGTACACCCCTCAGGTGGGCTGAACACACCCTAGCATTTCGGAAAGATGGGTCTGCCCTGTGTCCCGTACCTGAAGGTAGACGCGGGCGCTGGACCCCAGCGTGGGCAGAGGGCTGTTTCACCACGGCGTGCGGCCCCGAGAGCGTCCCCTCACCACACCCGCGTATGTGGGCAGCCAAGGCAGCCAGGCCTATTTTAGGCAGACTTTCCACATTAGAAAGCAAATTAGCTAAAACGACGGTGTGACCCACCTCCACGCGTGACACTGCTTAATTCCAAGCCAAATACCAACGCAGAGTCGACCATTGGCCACGTTTATAGGTTTCGATGGCCCCCCACCCGGAGCCCGTCTCTCAAACCCAGCTGGGCAGGGATGCGCTGAGCCAGTATCACTGGACAGATAATTCCTTGCCCCTGGAAAGACTGGCATGGCCCATGGCATCTGCCATTTCCAATCTGTGTTCTGAAATGGCAAACAGGGCCCCGTGCCAGGAACCTCGGGGCAGCACAGGGTGCACCCCCCGCTGGCAGCAGAGACCTTCAAATCCACGACTGCCTGGTCGGGAGTCACCACTTGGCACTGGAAAAACCCGGGCGCCTGACACACCTAAATCATCTCAAAGCCTGCGCTGGAGAAAATAATTGAATTAAAGAGTTGCCATAAGTCATTCCAGTGCGATAGCAGCCGTCCGGCGGGAGGGGACGCGGGCAGAGGCGGCGCTGCACGAGCCCTCCAGACAGCCAGGAAGAAAGCAATATAATGTGGTTCAAAGGACAGATGGGACTTTCCTAATTGTCCCCAGATTCCTAGCAGCAGGGGTGGTAACTAAATGGTTTCAATTAAAAGTTAAAGAAACAGGGAAAAGCAGGCGGTAAGTTATGCCTGGTGTAGATAAGCTGCCTTCGGTTCAGGCAGACAGCCAAGTGCCAGCAACATGTGAGCAGGGACGTGTCGCTCAGACAAGGTGACATATAAATCTGCGTGTCAGAGGCGCCACCGCCACAGCCTGGCAGGCCTGGAGGCGCCGTGGGCGCAGGTGACTGGGGACCGCCCCGCCCCGCCCACGGCGCACAGGAGTGGCCCGAGCAAATACAGGTGTGGGGTTGTACCTGCCCCAGCGCATGCGGAGCTGGCTTGGAGGTGGCTCCGGAGGTGACGTCCGTGCCACGCCAGGCTCGGGGCCAAGGTGACCAGGGCCGCTGGCGAGGCTCCAGCTGCAGCCATGGGCTAGAGGAGACCGCGCCCCGGGGCCAGCGTAGCTCGGTCGGGCCACGGAACACCAGGCGGCACCGTCCCACTGGGCTGGGGAGGGCACCGCTGGGATCCACAGGCGCAGGTCCAGAGGCGCACAGGACAGTGTCGCCAGAGCCCCCGCTGAGAAGAGTCCCTAAGGGGCCATCAGCGGGAGCCGCAGGTGCGAAAGCTGGAACCGCGGCCGCAGGGACACAGGCGAGCGCACCGGAAAGGGACAACTGGAGATGAGAGAAGGGCTCGACAAGGGACAAGCGGCGAGCACAGCCGGGACCAGAGCAGACCCCCACGCCCCAGCACAGGCGCGCACTCAGGGTGCTGTCCTGGAGGTCGAACCAGGCGCGATGGTGACCCCGCGCCCAGCCGTGGCAGCAGGAGCTGGGACGCAAGAGGACCCGCAGCACAGGAGGCTGAGCCCCCCAGGGCTTTCCCCAGGGGTCTCTCAACATCCGCTCCTCACCCACGTCACCCCTGCCAGGGCAGAAGCCATGGACGCACCCGCGGGGGCTGGGGGCAGGGGTTTCCGAGCCCTTTGCGGGGGAAGTTCCCAGATGACAAGTGTCTTTAAGAGGGGGTTCTGGAGGGCCTGCCTGGTGGCGCAGCTAAGTCTCAGCACTATGAAGCTATCCAGAGCCGCTGCAGCACGAGTTTGACCCCTGGCCAGGGAGCTTCCCACAGGGCGCAGCAGACCTCTCCTGTCTCCCCGCTGCTCCCCTCAGCAGTGCGCTTCAGTCAATCTGCCCGTTCTGCTCCCCACTCTGTCTCTGGGGACTCCTCTCACCTCTCCACGCTCTGGCCTACTCCCCAGCTCTTGTATGCATAAATAAATCTTTAAAAGGGGGTTCCGGGGTCCCTGAAAACCTACAACCAGTACCAACTGGTCCAGTTTCAGGATGACAAAGTCCAGCAGGACGCTGCCCAGCAACGTGCTCAGCTGGAGCAGGAGGCCGGGGTGGGGAAGGAGGCCTGCACCCCAGAGCAGGACCGCGGGCAGCCTCGTCTTCATCTGGATTGCGGGTCCCCAGCCCCACTCAGAGGGGGAAGGAAGCCCACGGTTACGGCCACAACGGAGCACATACACAGGATGTGGTCCCTGAATTCCTACTGCTGAGGGATGGGGGGCCCGTGCTGAGGACCCTGGGAACAGTGAGAAGGCTGGGGTGACCTGCCCCTCCAGATGCCCCCTGCACTGCTGCACCAGCCCCGCAGAGAAGAGCTGCCGGGGGACCCCCACTCTGGGGTGAGTCTCCCCGGAACAGAACCTCGCTGTCCACTGAGGCGCAACCATGAAGCTTCAGGGAAGCTGCTCCTTCCAGAACGCGGGCCCCAAGGAAAGACCCAAACCCTCTTCCTGCCGCTGCTCCCCTGCCTGGCCACCCTGGGTGGCCCGGACTCACCCGGGAGCAGGCTGAACGGCGCAGGCTTGGCCTACGGGGCAGGCGCTGAGCTGTGCAAACAGGACGTGTCTGCGGAAAAGGAGATTCTCCTGTTTGCGGGAGCTCTCTGCGATCAAGGTTTAGGGTGCAGGCGACCGCCCCTGACGAGCACAGCCTCACCTGGCCCCTGGCCACTAAGTGTGTGAGTGGGGGCGCCGGGTCCTCGCACCCTCCTGGAGGCTCAAGACCACCTTCAGGTCCTCATGTCCCTGGCGCTAGCTAAGGCAGCCCTTTCTGGAACAGCCCCGAAACAGCGCACCCAGAAGCAGGCCAGGAGCAGTGAGCAAGGGGCTGGGCCTGCTTGTTCTTCCCCTTTTAAAATGGTAAGTTTGTCTCTTAGAAGAAAACCCACAAACACATGTTTGCACCTCACCATATAAAAAATCGGGGCACCCCTAAGGAAATGTGTGTATTCCTTAATTACCCAGGCCACTATTAGGCAACATTTTGTTACAGTTAATATTTCCTGCTAATCTTTCTGCCAAGTAGGTTAAAGAGGAAGAAAAGACACTGCTTCTCAGTACAGAATCTGTCCTCCAGTAAGGAGCGGAATGATGAAAGCAGAAAAGGAAACAAAAATGCAAAATAATACCGAAATGGTGAATTTCCTACATGCTTGGAGATGGCAGCTTCGGGAACCAAACACTTTCACTGATAACACTTTATTTCCTGGCTCAAACACGGACAACACACAGACACCACCCAGCTCAGGGCCAGCTAGAAGCCAAGAAAGAAATGTTATTCCGCCCGGACACAGGCTAAGGCGTGCGGCTAGTCACAAAACCCACGGGCCGAGACACGCAGGTTAACTTCCTCAGGCCCAGCCCTGCCAGCCCAGCCCTGCCTGACAAGTCCTCATCTAAGAGGACCACATGCATCAAGTTTAAAAAAAAAAAAAAAAAAAGAGTAGCTAACTCAGGTAAGAAATACAGAAGTCTATGTAGCATGAAGTATCTCCAAGAGACTTGTTTAGTGAAATTAACTAGTGGTTTAATAGCGGGGAAAGCTTGATATACAAGAGTGCCCAATTTCTTCAGAGAAATTAACATTTCAATCCTGTTTTTATCTAGAAGTCATTAAACTGTGCAACATGAATTATTGGAACTGTAGCAGCGAATTAACTCTATTCATCAACTAAGTCCAAACACTTTAGAGTGCATCTGTAATGAAAAAACAGGCCTACATTTCTATCTCTTCTCATTAAAGTAAACCAGTTTTCTCTCTCTCAGTATATAAAACTGTCTTCTCTTCACATAATTTATATTACCATAAGCCAGCTCACATTCTAAACTATTACACGCCTCCAATTAATTTTTGCAGCTTTTGCCTGAAAATTTAATGAGATAGTAGTGTATGAACCTGCTGACTCCAGATTACGCGTGTGCGCCCGATATTAATGTTGGCATAATAAAATAATCGGACTCACACCTGATGAGCCCATCTCCCGTGGCCACGGCGGAGAGGCGACGTGCAGGGCCGACCAACGCGGGGCCTTCTGCAAACCCGCTGACCAGTCTCAGATGAAACTGCCTGGCCCAGCAGCCCAGGGCGGGGGCGGGGGCAGAGCTGCTTGGTCTAGCGCCGGCCACCAACGCCATTCCTATAAATATTCCAGCCACCGCTTCGGACAGACGCGTGTCCTCGGGCAGCCGAGTGCGGGGCCCACGGCCTTCCCTTCTAGCCTGGCACGGAGTCCGCGACACACCCAGCACTGCCGGAGCAGTTCTTAGACATCCCAGGAGACCGAGCCACGAAGAGCAAAGAAAGTAGCCTCATCACGTGGCTGGTGGCACTGACAACCCGGAGGGCCGGACACCTGGGGAGGAGGGGGCCAGGCTTCCAGAAGGGAAGGCCTGCCGCTGGAAAGCTAGGAGGCCCCCCCACTGCAGCCTCTCCCCTCGGGTCCTGGGGCCAGCAGGGAGCTGCTTCTGCCGAGCAGGAGCCAGGACAGCTCCTGGGGGGCGCAGCTTGGGGGCCTGGCTATTGCCACAGGCCCATCGGGGGCCACCCCTAGCCCCACTAGGCTGGAGCTGCGGGGACAGGGCCCCAAACCCCACAGGTGACACGCAGCAAGCTTAGCCGCCCGAGAGCACCTCTCCAGGTGGGTTGTCTGCTCCGTTATAAAGCCACCTGGGGGTCTGTGGCGGGAGGTACAGGCAGCCTCACAGCAGCAGCTGGTCAGGCACACATCCGGGAATCGCTTGGGGAGACAGTGACGTACAGGAAGGAGGAACCGAGGCACGGGTTCCACTTCCACCTCTGCCCCAGCTGAGTACCAAAAGAGGTCAATTAACCTCCATTATCCGTGAAAATCTAAGCAAGGATAAAGGCCCCTCCCCGGGCCCAGCAGGCCCGGTCCCCTACGTGGGGCTCAGGCTGGAAGGCGGCTGCGTGGACTCGGCAGTCCTAGATGTGCCCACATCTGGTTACGGGGCTTCCTTTGGTGGCCAGTGCTAGGCACGTGGGGCCCCCAGTAATGAGTCGCGTTAACTGGCCCAGGCCGGCGCCCGCTCGATGGGCAGCCTCTGCCCAGCTCCGCCTGCTGTACCCCCCCAAGGGGGCCGGGCACCAGCTCCTCCAAGGCCACCCCACCACACTCCGGCTGAGGACACCCCCAAACAGGCCTCTGCAAGGTTTGGGGCTGAGTCCCTGGCACCAGGAAAAGGTCCCCCCACCCCACCCCACGCAGCTCGGCCCTGAGGCCGCCTCGGCGAGGTCACACGCAGACCGCAGAAGCCGCCTCTGACGCGCAAGAACGGAGCCATTAACTGTTACTGGCGAGCGCAGATGTTGTCTATATCTAAAAATTCCCAAATAGATCAATTAGCATATTATAAAGAATTTACTTCCATTTTCCCTTGACAGATCATAAAGCCAAAACACAAAGCTCAGTTTGAAACTGACAAGTGCACATAGCAAGAGATGCTCTATTAAATGGAGACAACAGCCAAAGAAAATGGTATTTACAATGATTAGCCACCTAATTAATTCTAAGAGTAGAATGTCAAAAGCTATAAATCCATTTCTTTGGTAACTGAAGCCTGACACCCACCCCTGCGCCGAGAAGGGCGCCCTGACAGCTTCCTGACACTCGCGCCCCGCAACGCGGCTGCTCCCTGGTGCCTGGAGCTTAGGGGGCGGACGGATGGATGGACAGGCAGGTGGACAGGCAGACACACACACACCCCCACCCCAGCAGCAACAGATTCTGAAATGAAAACACTCAACGCCACCAATGCATGACACCATCCCCAGAGTCCCCGGCTATGTGTGCATTTCCTACGATGGCAATTAACTCCGTTTAAAAGGGAAATCCTGAAGTTTGCACCCTGCGAAGACCCCTCGCTGCCTTTTGTGTTTCTTCAACTTGGCCAGTGGGGAGAGGACAGAGATGTGGATCCCGTGTCACTCTAACAGCAGGTTTAGGAATGACCCCTTGGGGTGGCGCAGCCGCGGGGGAGGGGGGAGCGTGAAGGACAGGCAGAAGCACTAGGAAAACAGGGGACCCAAACAGGGGATAGATGTGGTGCTGTCCTTCTCATTCTTCCTGGATTCTCCTTCTATTTAAACAGAGTATTTTTAATGTAGAAAGAGGGAGCCCTGGGTGGGGGGTGGGGGGTGCCGGGGTCTCTGACGGTGCATTTTAAATGAGGTGACGATTCAACATTTCCCGGACACATCACAGATTCCCAATTGTCTTGTCATTACTACTGCTTTTAAAGTCTCCTGTCCTAACAGGTTTGTTTCTTTCAAGGCCAGGGCTGCTAATAAAGGTAATGTGATATCACATCACGCTGCGCACTGAATCTTGAGGAAAGACCACAGTGACCAGCAGCTCCCGGGGCCCCTGGTTCAGATAATTCCAGCTGTTATTCAGTGGGAAATTCAAACAGTCTGAAGTCATTAACACGGGTTGTTGCAAATCTGCATTTATAGAATTTGCAAAAAATGCAGGAGTCCACGCCTGGTGACCTGACTCCAACAGGCTTTCGTGGGAAGTGGCCACGCTAACTGGCCTCTCCCAGTGGCGCCGGGCAGAAAGCCGCGTGCTGGCGCCCCCCTCTCCTAGATGACCGGGCCTGCACCGGCCTCGGCCCCACCGCCCACGCCCTGAGCCGTCGGCCAGAGCGCGGGGCCGCCGGGCCAGCGAGGACACAGGTCAGCAAACAGGTGCAGGATGCTGGCTGGGCAGCACCGCGCCTCTGCCGGCCTCCGCCCGCTCACCTTCACAAGGACTCAAGGTCACTGGTGATGCCTGGGGACCCCTCACTGCATTATCACTCGACGAAGAAACATCAGACTCAGCTTGAAGGAAAAGGGGAAGAAACACACCCCACTTCCCAGGGAAGCGGGACGGGACTGCCGCGTGCAAGCGCAGCCCGCTCTCCTCTTCCTCCGATGCTGGCACGAACAGACTCCAGGTGCCTCCCTGGAGGGACTCGCGTTGCCCCTTCTCCGGGGAGGCCGCCAGGACCCCGGCTCCCCAGCTCTGGCGCACGGCTCTCGCTGCTGACCCGCCAGCACCCCTCTTTGTGGGGCTCTTACAGCGTGCGGGCTCCTGCCTAGCACCCCGTGAGGCTAAGCACCACCATCCACCCACGCCATCTGCCGGGCAGCCGAGGGGCAAGGCCAGAGCGCTCCCGACCCCCAGGAGAGGCCGCGGGCATTTCCTGGCAGGACACCCCCGCCCACTCCACCAAGGCCATGGGCGAGATTAGTCAAGGCAACGGGGAGCCGTATGACCAGCCAGGGGCTACCGGAGGGAGGGGTCGCTGTGCGGTGCCACCCTGCGGAGCTGGGCCGCTTCCAGCCAGGTCTGTGCCCCATCAGTCCCGTGCACCCACGAGCAGAAGGCTTTCGGGCTTGACAGGCCTCTGCGCTGCCCTCCCTGAAGCCCTGGGAGATCCCAGTACCGTCGACCTGGGAAGCCTCCTCCTGGAGGAAGCCGCGACCCGCGCGTGCTGTGGAGGGAGAGGGCTGCTTCTGCTGACCAGGAAGCGGCAGTGGGCTTCAGGGGAGCTAGGGAAAGCCGGCAGCGCTGCAGCCGCCTGGGAAGTGAAGGTTTCAGTGCGTGCGGGGCTGGGGCCATGAGCACACAGGAAACAGCAGTTTCCGCGTCCCCAAAGGCCGGCCGGGCCAGGCCACCCACAGGGTCGGGCCCAGGAGGCCCGGACTCTCGCTGTCCTCAGAATCCCAGCTCAGGTGCAAGCGAGGCCACAGCTCCTTGCCCAGGCGGCCTCCCAGCACAGCACCCCCAGATGAGCAGGGTGGCCCAGGCACCCCAAGTCACACACGGTTCCGACTCCCTGTCCGCCCTGCACGTGCAGGGGTGTGGGGAAGCCTCCACTTTCCTGGGGCAGGGAGTGGAGGGGACTTTTGTGCTTCGGAGCACATACCCCTCCCCCCTCAGGTAGGGTCACCTGCTGGTTTGCCTTCTGTCTGCAGAAAACACTCGCCGCCCACGCAGCACCAATGCTGCCCCCCGCTGCCGCCATGGCTCTGGCCCCGGCTGGGCCAATCCACGCCTGCCTGGCCCGGGGCCTGGGATGGACTCCAAGGACACTTCTGGGCACCTAGACTGAGGACAGATGATTGAGGAACTTGCAGAAGTCATTCTGGAAGGTTCCGTGTTCCTGGAGCACTCTGCTCCTAATGCCAAGGCCATTTACCTTTATCCAACATCCCGAGAGAGCCCGAGGGCCAGGGCCAGAGACTAAGATCTGGGGTTTCTGAGCAAGCAGAGTCAGACCACCCTTCACAAGCAGAGGACACATGAGATCTCAGATGCTGGGAGGTGAGCGGGGCGGGACCCCGGCGGAGTCAGTCCCAGGAAGTGGCCAAAGTTCAGAGATGCAGAGAGGCCGGGGGGCAGGGGCGGCCTCTGTTGGCCTCTTCCAGGACACACAAGCCCGTCCAGAATGCTCCCCACACACGAGCTTCCGGCTGGAGGAAGCAGACGTCTGCTCGCGCCTGCAGAAGGGGCTGGGCGCAGGCCGCCGACGGCTGGACCAGGAGTGTCCCTGCGAACCTGCACCCCCACTGACAGCCCCCCGTGGCCCCCAGCGCCCAGCTTCAGCTGACTTTTCCAAGGAGTTGAGGTCACACCCTGCCCGGGCCCAACAAAGGCTTCCTCTGAGTCAGACAATGCGCAGCTGCTGAACCGGAAGAGGCTGGGGCCCACAGCCCAGTGCCGGGGGACGGCGCCCAGGAAAAGATGTCGGGAGCGCAGGCTCCTGCCGTCCCCACGTCAAGAGGCAGCAGGACCCGTCTGATAAATGCAGCCCCATCTCAAGGGATCCCGGGGAGCTCAGCAGGACATCTGATCCCATTTTGAGAGGATCGGAATGGGGGGCATCAGGGGTCTCATGTGGGGTGCACTGTGGTTGTCAGTGTACATTTGGGGAGAAATGGCAACGAAGCCCCAGAATCAGATGCTCGGAGCTGCTATTCACGCCGGGCTTGTGTTTTCATCCCTGCACAAGAACATTTTTTCCTTAATGTTCTATCTTTTTGCCATATGTAATTAATTTTAACAGCTTCTGCAACTTACACCACAGGTTGTTGCTGTTTCTCTTAAATAGTACACTGCTGAGAAATTGATTTGTTTGCTCCCTGTGCCTAAAGAAACCACATCATGAAATATGTATAAATGTCACTGTTCAGGCTGCTGCTTAGGGTGAGTGAGGAGAATGTTCCCTCTCCTCCTCGCACGCACGTCTGCCGCGGCGGGGTCTGCCCGCGTGCCCGCGCCGAGCGGCCTGGTCTCTTAGAGCCTCCCACTGCCCTCCGTGGCACAGGTCTGGGAGCCGTCCTAGCCGTTCCGTGGAAAGAACCAGTCGCTGATGCACCCAGTGAACCAGGAAAGCTTTATTTTTAACAACGTGAGGCCAGGTGGGGCTTGCCAAGATTGCCAAAGATAAACCACTGGCTCAACCAACAAAGCCAACGTGTTCAGCAGGGTCTTGATGGAGCCAGGGAAGGCGGCTGCTCAGGCCTGCGCCGGGGACAGGCCCACTGGGAAGGCGGCGTCCTCTGCCCTTCCCGAAGCCCACTTGAGAAAGACGCATCAAACCGGGATCCCGAAATTACATGGCGAAACTTTCTGGAGTACCCAGGCTCGTCTGGGGCTGTCTTAGGGCTGGACCGCGTGTCATCAGCCTTTGCAAGCTGAAAGTAACGCCAGGTCACACTTGAACCTGGAGCTGGAGTGTGTCCCGCCCAAAGAAACCACCTAAAATGAAAGTCGCCTATTTTTGAGAAAGGTTACTCACTACCTGTCGCGCTCGGAGCAGTAACAACAGGGCGGGTGGGGGTGGCAGGGGGGGTGGGGTAGCAAATACCAATGAAAGCATTTGCCAAAAAAATCACCTATTCCTCTCCGTTCATCGTACCCAAAACATCTGATCAGAGACCCAGAATTCAGAGGAGAAAAGCTCACGCCCCCACCCCCGCCTCGCACAGGGACATGTACGTCCTGCCTCTGAAACACCAAGTATTTCCACGACGGCGGCCCCGTCCCCTGCAGGCCGCCACCTGCACCCGTGCTCCCCTTCACACTCCCACAGGCTCCAAGGCTGGGCTGCTGGGAGACCAGGGCTGGGGCAGGAGCACCCAGGTATCTGGGGCCTGTTCAGGTCTCCCCTGCCGCTGGCCTTTTGAGGGGCAGGAGGACTTTGTTCTGCTTATGGAGCCCCGCACGCGGCCGTGCCCTTTGGGGCCAGGACGGGGCCAGGCTCCATCCTGCAAGGGACAGCACCGGCCTTCCCGGAGCTTTGGGGCTCCCCTACAGCACTGGCAGAGCAGTCCTACCCTGGCAGTGTCATGGCGGCACATAGGAGACTCCAAGTCTGGCATTACACTTGGGGTCTGAGCCCCAGGTGCTGGCAGGTGACCTGGGCAGCAAGTTCATTCATGAAATGGGGCTCTTACCAGGCCAGAGGGCTTGAGCCGAGGGGGGCCCCACCCCGACTCCTGGACGGGGCTCCCTAGGGGCACAACTCGCCTGCCCCGCTAGGGGGGAGAGGGCAGGAGCCGCCCCTTAGTCCAGGAAACATCCCCCCAGCAGGCCCTCAGGCAGAGACAATTCAGCAGACACCCGCCCTGGCTGGGACCTCAGGAAGTAGAGGCAGCTGGCTGATTCCGGACACATGGTTGACAGAGTGAAAATTAAGACCCTCTGTTTCATTCTGTGTCTCCCTGGCTGGTAAATCGACTCTGATTAGAACCAGCAGTCGGGAGGGGCGGGAGGTGGGGACCAGCACACCACAGCGCAGAAGGGGCCCGCCAGGAAGAGGGGGCGGGCGGCCCCAGGTGCCTCTGAGAGCCAAGCAGGGTGTGGACTGCAGGAACCGACGGCCTGGCCCGGCCCGGGGACGCGCCAAGAGTTTGAGATTCTCGGAGGAAAGGATGAATCAACACCTCCCAGGGGGAGCGCCCCTCCCCCCCGTGCACTTGGCTTGAATCTTAGACTCGGGAACAAAATCCAAACAAGAACCAAGAACCCGGAGCTCCAGCTGGGGCCCTCCCCGAGCCCCAGAGAGCGGGCTGAAGCTCCGCCAGCATCTTTCCTGCCGCCCCCAGTGCAGCCTCCTGGCTGCTTCTCATCTACAGAGCCCCCTGCAGACGAAAGGCCTGCGTGTCTCCCTCCGGTCTGTGGTTTCCAGGCTGGCAGTCACGTCGCCCGCCTAGAAGCTGGAGCGGGATCACATGGCGCCGGTGCAGGCCGGGAGCTCAGGAGGATGATGGGAACCCTGGCTCCTTACGCTGGGACAGCTAAGGTGAAGGTATGTTTCTGGGGTACGGCAGTATTTTTCAGGAAAGAAATCTACTGGCCACTGCCCAGCCTCCCCGGCCTGCTGGCCACACTTCAGACGTCGGCACAGCCTGGGCCCCATGAAGACAGGCAAGACCACCCACCACCCTGCATCGCCTTCCCCTGGGGCCTCGTGAGACACGTCCCCCTCTGCCCTGTCTGTGATCTGAGGCGCCAGCAGGGGACGTGCGTCCTGTCTGTGCCAAACCACAGCCCCTGGCACGTCCATCCCCGCAGCAGCAAAGCCACGGGCTCCAACCTGCATTTCCACTCCCCAAGGGACGTCTGGAAAGGGCCAAGGTCGCCCTTGAGCCTTCTATTAAGCTTATAAGGTAACTGGACGTCGCGGCTAATGCTGAGTAAGCACAGGGGCACCAAACGGCGCTGCCTCTGAGAGGGAGGGAGCTCACTCTGCAGAGCCCCGGGCCCGCCAGCCAGAGCCCCGTGGGCACGACACACGGGATGGGCAGTGAGAGCAAGACGCAGGTCTCAATTTAGCCCGTCGCTGCTCTCAGTGAGCACAAAATGAGCCTCTTTGGGGGGAGGAAGTTGAACGGTTCCATCTGAAGTTATTAAAAGAAAATAAGTCCAAACCCAAAGAATCAAGCCTAGAAAAACAGGAATCTAACACTTTCAAATGGGGGCTGACTCAAAAATGCTAGCAGGACCTAAACGATGTATAAGTGGTGCAAGCACCTTGCACGTTGGCTGCTCCGAAGTCCTGACTTCGTGATTTCTGTGTTTTTCTTCTACTTCCTCCTCCTCTGACCATGGTACAAAAAAAATCTGACTACACCAGAGACCTCAACAGGTGAGGAGAACATGGTGTCTCTCCTGGGTAGGGGAAGGCCCTAGGTACCCCCTTGTGCTGTCGGGTGTGGATGCAGGTGGGGCTGAGTGGGTGGTGCCCGGAGCAGGTTCGGCCACTGGGCAGTGATGAGCCATCCCGAAGGGGCCCCGACATCACTCACACACTCCCTGGGGACCCACGAGAACTCCACCCTGTGACACACGAAGTATGGGCAGGGCCAAGGCTGCCCCACGGTGGGGTGCATGCCAGCGTGGTGTAGACACCAAGAGGGAGGGACCCTTTCCTCAAACCCTCCAAAGTGCCCTCCACGTCGGGAGGCGCCAGAGAAGGCCAAGCGTCTGAGCACACGGTGCCCGGCTGAGGAAGACCCGAAGTTCCTCCCTGGCACCCCAGGCGGGTGCTCGGCTGACGTCCTCTCTGAGGCGGAGACCGCTGCCAGGCAGGGCCTGCCACAGCTCAGCGAGCAGGTCGAATCAAATCAAGAGTTCTGTTTCTCAACCGTTTCTGACATTTCCAAGTCCACTTCACACTCAGACTAGCGATCCCCACTCTGCTCCCGCGGGCGGCGCTAGCTCTCCAGGCCGCAGTATCTACACGGCGGCGGCCAGATGAGGTGCCCACCCCCACCCCAGCAGCGGAGCAGCCAGGCCTGTGAAGCGCACAGACCTGCACACCCAGGGCCTGCGGGGGCCCGACAGATCTCCACCACCACCAGACATGCCGGCCTCAGTACCCCGTCCCGGAACTACCACCCCACCAACCCGAGGTCCACAAGGACTTTCGACACGACCTCCCTGACATCCCAGGCTGATGTCAGCCCAAAATCTGAAAAAACTTGCTTTCAGAAGGAGAATGGGTGTGAGCAGACCAGAGAGCCCTGGCCCCGAGGCCCAGCTGAGTCCATGCTGAGTGGCCATCGTGCCTTAACACACCTGTGCCCCTCTAAAGATGGCTCAGTGCTGTTTCTAGTCTCTCGGCCTCCCCCAAACAGGGCTTTGACGAGTGAGCAGTGACCAGGGGTCCCCTGTGACGTGGCGGGTTCCCCCCGGAGAGGCTACTGATGTCTACGCTAAATCAGCAAAGCTGGGGGGGTGGGGGGGGGTTTCGAACCATCTCAGTCCAACTACTCAGTTCACACACAGGACCGAGGCCTGGAATGGGTGGCCTGGCGGTCGACGCAGAGCCGCGAGCAGGTTCAGAGGGCCTGGGTGCCAGGCGGCTGCAGGGGAGTCCCCGATGACCGCCCTGGGGAAAGGGAGGGCGGCACACAGTGAGCCCCCGACCCCTGGGGCCACCAGCCATGAGCTGGCTGGGTTCAGACTGAGCTTCCGTTCCGCTCCCCCCCAGATGCCCCAATCCGATGCCCCCAGCGCCAGGCCCAAGGCCAGAGCGGCAGGGGTGACCTTGCTCGCCCAGAGGCTCCGTCCACACTCCAGGGAACAAGCCCAGGCGGCCGGCAGGAAGGACACTGGGAGAATGTGCTCACGCGCTCTTTTTTCCTTGCTTTTAAATGATGTTGCTAGCTCAAGGAGAAAACGTTTTTCCAAGCAGGACAAAAATCAATCACTTCTGAGAAGTCGCCACTTTGAGATGTTGAGAAAAACGCCGGTGCCGTGAAGAATGGCGGAGGCACACTGAGGACCACACCCGGCTACGGCGGGGCGCAGGACCTGACTGGGTCCACCTGGCCGTGCAGCCACACCCCAGCACCCACAGGACGCGCTGGGGACCCCGGAGCGGTTGGCGCTGCAGACGTCCCCTTGCCCACTGGGGAGGTGGGCCGTGTCCCTGATCCGCTTCTGTCCTTTGCAATTAGCGTGTCGAGAAGCCCCACTCCCCCATCCGACTGGGCCTCCTAGCGGGACCACTTCCGTTGACTTATCTCCAGAGCAGCGGCGGCAGCGAACACTGCTTCCACGAGCTGTGCTGCTTCAGAGTTAATTACATGTATTTTGCTTTTGATAAATGAAAATACCAGATGCAATTAATTGAAAGACAATCAATACGATCCTTGCTGTTAGACATCCCAAGGAAACATCCAGAAGCTGCCGGCAATCCGCGGTCACCAATGCATTGAAAGCTCACTCCAAAGAGGGCTTTAGAAAACGGAACTTTCACGTGCAGATATTTATTTTTTTACGGTAACTCACCAGTGTAAGTCTGTCCGCAAACTAGAGGTCCCGCGACGGGCTGTCCGTCTTCTGAAGGGAACCCAGCCTCATCAGCTCAGAGCCGGTGAAGGCGATGAAACCCTGGAAGCAAAATGAAGCGGGTCAGTGGTGCTGAAGCGTGATTTTTTCTTCGGTCTGCATCTGGCCATCCTTTAATTGCATTCTTCCAATGCCTTCGGTTCGAAGCTACCAGAGGTTATTAAATGGTTTCATTAAAAATACTATTTGTCTTGCTTTAGTCACACACCAGATCAAATTAAACAGTGGAGCACCAGAACAAATGAACCCTTTCCATCTATTTTGACACGAAGCCAAGTGTGTAAAAACAGAAGGTGATATTGTGTCATCACCGTGAAAATGTCATTTAGCTTTCTTTACATCTCCAAGTCACAAGCAAGGGGACAAAACAATCAATATCCTCAAGCAAAAAGACTGACCGACTATTGGAGAAATATGGAATTATAAAGTGCAATTCATAAGCCCATGGTTTATAAGTGCTATTAGCATAAATGCTGACAACTGTTAATCCACTGTAACTCTGATTAACGGTTGCAGTTGTCCATTAATAGAAGGCATTTTAACTTACTACCCAAATTGATTACTCAGTTAAGAATTCAATCCTAATGTTCAATAAAACTGCACTTTCTTGGCAAATGCAATATGAAATGAGGTTTTGCATTAAAGAGCACTCACATCTGTTTTACTCTGCATGGAATAAAGGGACGCGCATGGTGCTGTCCACTATCAGAACCACTCCCTGTGCAGCGCGGTTAGCCCTTCTGCAGCAGACAGAGGCGTCTTTGCCACGGCTTTTCCCCTGAGCACACGGGATGGCCACAGTGGCCTGGCTATGCCACTGAGAGTCCCCGCTGAGGCCATCCTTCTCCGGTGCCCCAGAAAGGAGAGGTGCGCATCGGGAACCAGCCCTGCAGCCCACCCTGACCACTGCTGACCCCACACCTTCCCACCAATCTGGACTCCAGTGGGCGGTAACATCCCAAGTAACTCCGAGGTGATGACTACCAGTTCTCTGCTCCCGTCTTTGCAAACCAGCCAAGTCTCTGGAAGCTAGTTCCTCCCTCCCTGGGGACAACAGGATCCAAAGCGAGTGGGAGAGAGCAACCGCTGGCTCCCCAGCCACCCACCTCTCCCTCGAAGGGAAACACACTCCTGCCTGTCTTCTCCCCTCTACAGACGGGACATTCAAGCGCTCCCTCCGTCAGTTCTTGCTTCATGTCTCGGACAGAGTCAATGGCAGGGAAGGGAGCTCAGGGACAATGTCATCACATAAGGTCAAGGAGTAGCTCCCCCTCCACTGCTCCTCCCTCCCCACGTACAGCCACCGCCCCCCCCCCCAACTCTCCCACTCAAGGGGATTGGGAGATGGGGAAGGAGGAGACATTCCAGTCCCGTGTGAGGAAGGGGGGCCCACACTGGCTTGTCCCCAACAGCACAACTCAGTTTCACGTTAACTAAGCACCTACTCAGTCAAAGGACCATCCTTTTGAGATGCTAAGGGCTCGCCCTGTCACATGCACCTGTAGCTCTTGGGAGAAATCCTGCCAAGAGGTGAGCAAACTCCTATGCACCCTTCAAAACCCACGTGACATCTTCCATAACACCTTCCCTGCTCTGACTGCCAGTGTGCCCATCTCCTAGCTTCTAAATTAAACACCTTGATTGGATTTTAGTCATTTCTGGAGTTCTCCATGTCTGGAACGCAGCATTAACAACCTGCGTAACAATTTCTATCCCCTGCTTAGTGTTGCACATTCTGGTATGCCAGAGACTTCTTTTCCCCTTCTATTACCAATGGTTTACACAGTAGACACTCAGATGTTTATGGATCCACACACGTGAACAGAATTTCCTGAAGGAAATTACATATTGTCTATATAAATCAAGTTGTCCCTTTTGGAAAGCAGGAAGGAGACGATGAATTAGGAAAGGAAAACAGCAATGGCTGTAACATCACTTCCGGTTTTCCAACAAAGGTCTGAAGACAAATATAACATCGTGTTATTGTCAACCTAGCCCTAGCAGTGTGCAGATCGTTAACCCGAGGTTCTTGGGAATAAAATGAATTAAACAGGGAGCAGAAAAGCCAGGCTCTGCACAGCAGGCTCCTGTGACAGTTCACAGGATTTTGGGGGAGCCCGCGGACAGCCCGAGCCGTGGGGACCATTCATCTGGACCACGAAAAGGGCTGGGAAGACGTCTTGGTCAGAATCTTTAAAGCCTGGTACCCACTGTCACTTGAAGGTCAAGGCAGTGCTTCAAAGGACTGGAGTCACGGGAAGGCACGAGATTCCAAGCTACCTGTGGGGAGGTGCTAGCGAGTGGGGCGGTGCTTGTGTGTTTGGGGAGGTGCCAGCACGTGCGGGGAGGTGCTTGGTGGCAGGACAAGAGCAGAGCCCTGCAGACCTGCCAGGGGACGTTTTCTTGGCAGGGTTTCCCTAAGAGCCTCCAGAAGAAGACAAGAGTTGCAGAAGCCACTTGGCTGATGAAAATCACCACCAGCTGGCTAACCGCAGGGCCGGGGGCTGTGCGCGGAGTACCTGAGTCTCCAGCAGCAAACGCCAGTCGGTTCCAAGTTAACCCGGCGGCTCTGCTAGGGAACAGGGGGTGCCCAAGGGATCCTCCTTTTGGACTGTCCCATCAGTGTGGGTGAATCGATCAAACACCCTGGGCACGTGGTTCCGGCCCTGGCTCACAGTGAGGCGCTCGCAGACACGGACACGCCGCGCCGGAGAGCGACCCCAGCAACCAGCACCGGCGCCCGGAGGAGCGGGCTCTCCATGCGCAGGGGACGGCCGCGCAGACGCTCACCGCCAGCCGCTCCGCCTGGCCTTGCGGCTCCCTGCTGCTGCGTCGGGATGACGGCGATGCACGGACACAGAGACAGTGTCCACTCGCGTGCCGCTGAAGGCCGAGCAGCCTGGACACCGTGAGTCTGAGGACCCTGAGGGGCTGGTAGGGCCCAGCTCTGTTGGCTCCCGCTGGGAGGCCCAGCCGCCCCGGGGGGACTTCTCTCCGAGGGCGCCGGCGCTGCACGTGGCTCCCACCCGCAGGCTGTGGGGTGCACAGAGGCACCCAGTGGCACGAGGGCCGGGCTCGCGGCCTCGCCTGGGGAGCCGCGCACACTCGCCTGCACTTCTGACTTATTTCTGAGGCTCCTCCTTGCATCTGAGGCTCGGCTATGCCGGCTCCTGTTACCACCTGCCTGGCCCCCGCCTGGCTCCTCTGCCCGTTTGACTCACGTGGGGTGATCTAGGCTTTCACACGCCTGTCTGTTCCCTGCGACGGTTGTGCTGCCCCACGCCTCCAGAACACCCCTCCACAGCGCCTCCTCGGGGCCAGGGGGAGAGGGGTGCACAGCCCGGCCTGGGCCATCAGGACAAAGCGGCAAACGTGGGCCAAGAAGCACCAGGAGGGTCTTACTGGAACCTGCTGGCGCAGGACTCTCCAGGCTGTGTCCGAACAGGAAACTGGAGAGCGGGCTGCGAGGCCGAGCTTCAGGCAAGCCCTGGTTGACCACACAAGGGGCGCCGGGAAGAGACCAGGAGACAGCCTGGAGCTGGCAGGACCCCAGGATGCAAGGTGGACACCACCCCTCAGGACTCTGCCAGCCGGAGAAGAGGGTGACTGTCTGCATCACAGGGGAACCTTCTGGGTCCACCTGTCTCTCTGAAAGAGCTGCTGCCTGGGAACCTGGGAGCCTGGGCCGCACACAGCCCGTTTCCAGCTCAGTCGTCCAGGAGCGGAGCTTCGCCCCGAACCAGGTTATGGTCAGCTGGGCCTTCCAAGAGACAACCCATCTCTGCCCACATCACGAGACGGGGTATTTGGCCAAAGGGTCCAATACTCCCAGCTGGATCACTGCAGACAGAAACAGCCCCCACCCCTGAATCTGAGCTCAAATAAATGTTCTCACAGCAGGGAAGCTGCCCTTTTTAAACGGTGCCCATTGTTATCAAATTTAGACAGGAGCCCTGCTACCAGGGCGCTGGCCGTGCCAGCAAACGCCACCCTTCCTTGGCTGTCCCACCCCGGCCTTCAGGAACCCTGAGGCTGCTGCAAGAGGGGCTCACAGAAGGTGCACTGAGCCACAGCCCGGAGCAGCTCCAGCCCCGCCCAGCCCCACCCCAAGGGCCTGGCCAGGGCCCCGCCATGTGCAAGGTCCCTGCTTCAGGCCCCAAGCAGCCCCTCGCCCACCCATCCCCCTCCTGTGCAGACACAGCCCCACAGCACTATTTGGGGTGTCACAGTCGGGACCTAAGGGCATGAGACGTGGGTGCCGGGGCTTTCCTGTGGCTCCACAGCAGGTCCTCTCAATGATCTCAAGTTCAAGGGCAACAGGCAGGGAAAAGTCCCAGGTAGACAAGGAACCCGGAAGTTAGTGAAGAAACCAAAAGATGACCCGCCCACCCCCACCCGTCAGCTAGTCTCGCTGCTGAGGGGGACGGAGACCGCACGCCAGGCGTCTGTCGGGGGCACCTCCACAGGGCGCTGCGGCCTGGGGCTCGCCGCCGTGCAAGCCGGGTCCTGGGCCGCACACCCACCCAGAGCCCACTGACGACCTACCCCCTGGCAGGAGGGACGCAGGGGCCACCGCCACTCTGGTCCGCCTCGCCTCTGCCTTCGCTGCTCAGGGTCAGGTGCCAAAAGATCCCAGCAGAAGTGGGGTGGCACCGGGGTGGCTGCCACAGGCCGGCAGGAGGGGCAGTGGCCTCTCCACACCTGCCGGGGCCCTCGCCTGCATGCGGGGCCCTGAGAGTCCCTGCGGGTGCCCCCGCCTCTCCCCGGAGATCCAGATGCCTGCCCAGCCTTTAATTATTAACTCACCCCTAGAAAGGCCTGGAATTCTGGTCTGGCCGTCACAGGGAAAGACCAAGGAAGCCTCTGCGGGCTGGACAAGGCCGCACTAGCGGGGTGTGATCTGAGAAGCCTTCCCTCAGGTCCGGGGATTCGATTCCACTTACTATTGCCTAATGATAAATAAACCATATTCATTAGCTCTGAAACAATAATCCCTAATTCAGAAGCAACCACCGCCCTGCAAGCCTCGTAAGCCCCCTGGCGAGCCCCTCAGTGGCCTGGCAGGCACCGAGATACCCAGAGGCAAATCCAGCTCAGCTTCCCCCCCACCCCCCAAGAGCTCGAACTTCAATAAGAAAAATGTCCTCTGGGCAAAACTTCACATGAAGCCGTTGTCCAGAGAATGTTATGGAAGCCCCATAACATTAAATATATTCAGCTGGTTTTAAACTTGAAGAATGTGAAAGGCCCAAGACTGCAGACATCTTGTCTTCACGTCCAAGGACAGTGGAAACGGGAAGTCTTGGAAAGTGGCCACTTTTTAAAGGAAAACAATGCAGTTCTGAGAGGGGTCTCAGACGGAGCCGCCGTGTCTGTCTGCCCGTTGCTGCCTGGGTCCTGTGGGCAGCCGAGAGGAGGGGCCACACCAGGCCCTGGGCGGGGAGCCGAGCAGGCCCCAGGGTGCCGTGGGGCTGGGAACTGGCCAGAAAAGGGCCAGGGAAAGTGCCCTGGTGGGTGGGAGCTGAGTGGCCCCGGCTCAGGCCAAGAGTAAGAAGGAAAACTAGCGAGTTCAAGAGGAGCAACCACCACACCCACAACGTCATTCTGTGCATTCAAGCTGCGTTCCCACACCCCACGGCCCAGCTGGCCGAGGCCGGAGGCAGCTGGGCCGAGCGTCTGACCCTCAGCTCTAGAAGCCTGGCTGGCCCCCTGCAGCAGGCCCACCAGGAAGCTGCCGTGTTAACTCTGCAAAGTCCAGGGAGCAGGGAGAGCCCTCACTGGGAGCCAGGCCCCCCTTAAAATCATGGGGTCCTAACAGGGGCCTGGCTGTGGAGGCCTCAGCAGAACCTACCAGACTGGCTGCCAGCAGCAGAGAAGAGCTGTAAGCCCACACCACCAATCACAGCCCCTGGCAGGAATCTCTCCAGGGCTCTCCTGGTTCCAAATGGTAACTGAGTAATGGAGCTACCGGCCAGGCCTCACACGGCTCTGTGAGGCGATCTGGGAGCTTCCAGAAGGAATGGAAGGAGAGCTGGAATCGCCCAAGAACAGACATCCCAGCTGCTGGCAAGTGCTCACCAGGAGGACACCTGGCCTCAGTTCTTCCTGGCAGAGTGGACACTGCCCAGGAGGACCAAGTGCTGTCTCAGCGCCTTCCTTCCACTCACCCCGACTCCCGTTTGACAGGGACAGGGGGCTGGGGGCTCAGGCCAAGGTGAACGAGAAGCTCTACGCTGACCAGCTTTGCAATAAAACCCAGTGGGAGAGCAGGTGCTCCTTGCCCCCTGCCGGGCTAAGGAGGGCAAGCTTAGATTCACCCCAACATCCCAGTCCATGCTGAGGGAGCGGTCAGCGTAGGAGCTAAAATTCACATAAAAATACGCCGTTTCAGGCGCCGCACGAGAGCAGTCGGTCACTGTCCCCCACTCGGGAGACAGCACGCCCAGCCCGCGCGTCACACCAGACCTGCACCTGAGGTTATTGCTAACAATGTTTAGCAAGCAAAAAAAATACTTAGAGGCTAAACGTGAAACCAATAGAACACACACACACACACACACACACACAAATACAAACCTCCAGATTTAAAGATTCTTTAAAAGAGTGAACTTCAGTTTTAGTGCCTACCTATGTGCCAGGGGCAGAAATGACATCCAAGGGGGTCACTGGCTAGTGGAGGAAGATGACAAGGGTGGGCTTGGTGACATTCCTCTGAAGAGGGGTGACCCGTGGCCCTAAAACACACAGGATTGCAAACCCGTGTTCCTCAGTAAAATGCAAAAAAAAAAAAAAAAAAGGACCTCTGATGTGTCAAGGACATCATTTCTCCATGCCAAGATGAAAGATTTTTGAAATAGGGCCTTCAGGTCACACCAACCCTTTGTCATCACGTGCTTCTCGTGCTTCCCCGCGGCTCTAGCTCTGCGAGGCAGAAACACACGTCAGGGCACGTGCTGCACCACCACGTGGGTTTGAAGACAGGGCTCCCTTCATCCTCACACAGGCTCGATCTAGAAAGGGGCTGTCCCCTGGGGACCTCAACTTCCCATTCCTGTGGGCATTCGACCTAGGAGGTCTCGGAGAAGGGGGGCACCATGCAGTGAGGAGCTCGAACCTGCCCTCCCCAGGGCTGCAGGAAAGGGGTGCACGGCAGAGGGGGGGCAAAGGCCGCGACTTGTCCACACAGCTCCAGAAGAGTTTCTGGTCAGATCAGGTTGCAGGAGAACGAGCGGGGAGCGGCGGAACCACCAGGATGGGGCTGAGGGGCTGCAAGAGTGACGGCTGTGGCAATCACCACCACGGACCAGGGCTGCTTCGCTTTCAGCATTGAGCAAAACAAGGCCTGGGGGAAGCACGGTGGCCCAGGACAGTGCCCCAGACCCCTGGCCCCCAGAATCCTACTGTTCCCCGAGCCCTGCCCCCGCGTACTGCAGAGGCATTTGCTGTTTGGGCTATTTTTTATATATAGGTTCATTTACTTATGCAGACAAGCTGGGGTGCAGGCCAGAGGTGTGGGGGCGGTGAGTGGGTTCACCAAAGACAGAGTGGGCAGCAGAACAGGCAGATTGACGGAAAGACACTGCTGAGGGGAACAGCGGGCGAGGCAGGAGAGGTCTGCCGCGCCACGTGGGAATCTCCCCGGCCGGACATCCAACTCAAATCGCCACTGCCGACAGCTCCACAGCGCAGCGCTTAACCGCTGCGCCACTAGGGAGGCCCCTGTTTGGGCTATTTTGTAATTAATTGGTTTAAGTGGTCGGCTCCAAGCAGGGACAGAATCCGAGCCCTGCTTCGGAGACCCCAGAGACCAGCTGATAGCTGAGTGATGGAAGGATGCTGTGTGTGGCTCTACAGAAACTCCCTGGTCCCCTCAGTTTCACATCCTCACCCAAGAGCCCAGGACAGGTCCTTCGTGGTGGCAGGGACCATGCCAGACCCCCCTGCCAGTCAGGTCTCAGCATGTGCTCAGCTGGCCAGGGAGAGCCCCAACAGCCCTCCCAAGCCACACGCTCTGCTCACGTGATGAGGAGAAGCCAGGATTCCAGAACCCTGGAAGAACCAGGGCCGAAGGAAACGAGGTCCTGTTCTAACTCACACTCAATAAACCCAAATCAAGGTTTGGGTGAAGCGGAAGCGCCGTGAAGGCCGGCAGTGCCGCTGGCTGTAGATGCTCCTGCACCGGGCACCTGGGGAGGCCGCCTGGGACAGTGTACAAGGCCAGGGGCACAGACAACAGTGCGGCCGGAACGCTGCCGAAAGAAACGTGCACAAAGAAGCCCCCAGATCTAACGGAAATTAGACACATCAAACCAAAATACCTCTTTTCCAGAGGCAATAAATTTTATTTTGGAAAAAAAAAAATCACAAGCCAGATGAGAACTTCAAGAGCATCACATTCAGGAGTGGGGAAACCGAGGCCCAGGTCCCCAGACCACCAGACAGAGGAAGACAGTCGACTCAGTCTCTCCACTCCCTGCCCCACACGCAGCCAGTAACGCTTCACAAGGGTGCCAAGCCCCCCAAGAGTCTGACACCCAAAGCAGAACAGGCCTCACAACTGACCAGGGCTCAGACCACGCTGGACGGAGATGCTGCAGCCTCTTACCCCAGGGACCGGCCAGACTCGGCTCCCCTTTCCAGCACTTGGTGGCGTTTAGAGTCCAGTTACCTTGGGGGTCCCAGAAAATCAAGAGCAGCACCTACGACCCCAGCTGGGCTGGCTGAACCCTCCTGATGTACAGCCGTGACCTGCAGGCCTCCGGAGCCCGTGCACACGAGCGTGTCGCTCCAAACAACCTCGTCCAAGAGCATGGGGACAGGAATGAACCCCATCACCCAGCTGCATTATGCTCACTTTGAAAGCCCAGGCAACCTCCCCGGCCTGGGCATTCCTGGGGGTAAAGCTTGTGAAGGCTGTCCCCACCTGTGTGGTGAAGGTGAACACGCATGCATGCGCGTGTTCACAACCCCGTGCAAACGTGCTCTCCATAGGCATGACAGCTCAAAATTTTCACTTTAAATTAGATGCTTGGGGCCTCCTTGGTGGCACAACGGGTTAAGTCTCAGCACTATGACGCTGTCGCAGCCACTGCAGCACAAGTTCGATCCCCGGCCAGGGAGCTTCCCCTATGGCGCAGCAGACCTCTCCTGTCTCCCCGCTGCTCCCCTCAGCAGTGTATTTCTGAGGACCTGACTGTTCTGCTCCCCACTCTGTCTCTGGTAAGTTCTCTCACCACCCCACACCTCTGGCCTGCACCCCAGCCTGTATGCACAAATAAATCAATCTTCAAAAAAATAAATTAGATTCTCAGGACTTGCGATCCTGCAGCTCTCACTGAGGCCTGAGGGGCCAGCGCTTCTTCCCCGAAGCAATCCCGAGACACAGGCTGGGCTGCCAGCGTGCACTGGGCCACCCCGACACCATCAGACATGCTGCTGATAAACAGAACCTCGACCCCAACAACCCTGCCCCCCGAGGCCTGTCAAGTGCGCTGTGCAGAGACACAGATGGACAAACACATGGCACAGGGCACCAGGCCAGCCAGGCCCACACACTTCAGCTGCTCCAAAACCCCAGCACGTTCGCTGAGATTCAGGGCGAGCTCAGGGGACGCCCCAGGGGCTGGTTCCTGCGGACACGGAGCAAGGAAGGGTCCTCTTGCAGCCCAGCCTGGTCTGCCCACCTGGAGTGCCCATGCGAGAAAAACCTACCCGTGGGCAGTCGCCAAGGAGGACGGTGCAGACTGGAATGCGCCTCCAAGGGAGGTGGCCGAGTCCCCAGAGGCCGTTCAGGTTACAGCCCCTACAGGATGGACAGGGCCAGAGACGAGAGTGGATGCCAGGGCTGGGGAAGGAGCAGGACACTCCAGCTCGAGAACTTTCTCTGAGCAGGCCGGTCTGGGACGCCAGACAGCGCCACAGACCAGCAGGTGAGTAGCTGCCCACGGCCCTGTCTCCCCTGCTCCCCGACACCTGCGTGGTCACCCTGGGGCCAGGGGGCGTCCTGACGGGTGGTGTGCTAATGCAGGAGGCCCTGAGCAGCGTCTGCTGACTGCGAGCCAGCCCACGTCCTGGTCGCCGTTATTATCCTTCTGCACGATGCCGCCACAGGGGCGCGGGGACACCCGGTCAAACTGATTCTAGAATCATGTCAGAGTAACAAGTCTGATTTTTAAAACATCAAGTAGCTTGGCCCTGTTTGGGGGCTGGGTTGTTTGTTTAGCCTGGTCCGTGATGACCAATCACTCCCTTCTCTGGCGGCTGGTGTCGACAAGAAGACGCAGGGAGCCAGTTCTTTGACTCGGTGCTGGCACAGAACAGGGATCGGCTTCCTCGGCGGAAGCTGGAGGGGCCGGCCCGCCTCCCGGAGCCGGAGCTCACAGTCCTGAACCCTGACCTTCTCCGCCTGAGCTGGCAGGCATGCTGGCTAGGCAAGTTCTTGCCCAGATGGGCACAATGGGGTGGCTTCTCTGCAGTTGCTGCCATACGCCCAGGGCTCCCCAGGGCACATGCGACAGAGGGCGCCGTCCCTGGCAGGGTACCCTGGAGGGGGACGGAAGAGGAAACCAGCCCCTGGGGCTTGCCTGGGCGAGCGGGCACACGGCGGACGATGCCAGACCTCCCGCCCCAGCCAGGCTGAATCGAAACTACAGCAGCAGGCTGGAACAGGCCGGCCGTCCCGGTCGTACGCTGTGTTGGCCGCCGTCCAACACCCGGCTCTGCTCGGAGAAAGTTCTGGAGTTGGAGTGTCCGAGCAGAGCAGCAGGGTCAGGAGAGCGACCCGCCAGGGCCGACCCGCAGCCACCTCTCTGCTTCCCCCCGCAGCCTGGGGACCTGGCTGGCGCCCTCCAGCCCCATACAGCCTTTGTGGCCCACAGGTCTTTTGTGGTGCTCCGCCTCTGTCCTCCCAGATCCCCTGCCGTCTCCCTTTTAAGGAGAGCTGGCACACGAACTACTCCAAGCACTCCCGGTAACTCCCTGCTGGTTCAAAGAATCCAAAAGAAGAAAATTACAGGAGCATCTTTGCAGCTTCCGCCTTTATTGTCTTCAGGTTACACTTTTTTTTCAATTCATTCGGCAGGAGTTTAGCCTTAATGCTGCTCAGCGACAAACAGAAAGCACCTCCTTCTCCCCAAAATGTGCCATTAGGTACAAGTGTACAGATGAAAAATATTTCAGTAACACCATTTTTTCTGATCCTATAAATTCTTAAATAGACATTTACTCCAAAAGCTGAGCAGCTTTTAATTCACCAACACCGTTGGCTTCAAAGCTGCTAGGGAAATAACCAGCGAAGCGACTCTTCCGCAAGAATAAAAATTACATTCTACATAAATTAAATATATAATTTGATTAAACATGTTTATGTCTTTGTGATGACATTTAAAATAGAAGTAATCATTTTCGTTCTTAAAAGAAAAACTCTTTCAAATATAATTTGAAGCTGTCAAACCTATCTCCCGCCACAGATCCTTTTAAATGTCACATACCTTCCAAGGAGGAGGCAGCTTCCTTTTAAATATGCAATTCCAAACAGGGCGTTCTGAATCAAGCATGTATTAAAATACACCGCTGGCATTTATCCTGATTAAGCACAGCCCTCTCTCTCTCCTTCCTCCTGGAGGGTGTGCGTCTCTCTCCCCAGCAACTCAGACAAGCCAATGTCTTGGGGCACCCGCCCAAGCCACACCCCTAACGCCTTAAGGGGGCAAAGGTACCCTCAAGGAGTCCAGCAGTTTCCTCCAGATAGCTTGCTGAAGGCGGGTAGGCCAACTTTGGCGTGGTATCAACGGCCCGATTGTAAGACAGCGTTAATCAGATGCAAAGAAAACTCCGAACTCATTCTCCCAAGTCAATGACCTACATATTCAATTGCTTATTCTCCAACTCAGCAGCAAACACCGTGCTATATTTAAACACGGAGCACAGATCTAGCTTTCTTCTGCAAGCTCCGAGACACAGATAAGCCTTATACTCCAGCCCTCCTCTTCTTCTCAACTTCAGGAACACAAACCTTGTCAATATCCACTGTTTGGGGAACTCTGAAAGGACGCACGGTCCCTCTCTCCACTGTTTTAAGAAGGTTAGACTAAGTGTCGTTTTCGTAAATGGCCAACGGGAGCGGCACATCCTCTGGAGCTTACACCAAAAGTGAAGTCTGGGTTGTCCCCGGCCTCCCCAGCGCCGGGCAAGTCGGAGCAAATGCTCAAGAAAAACAGCAACGACTTTAAGCCAGAGAACCGTGGTGACGAGCGTGTCGCAGGTGATGTGTCCACGGACCCGCCTGGACACGGAGTCGCGCGCTACAACCACGGGCCTGCCTGCTTTGGCCACGTCAGAGAAGCAGGCAGGCGACCCCAATGCGCCCTGCACAGCTCCTAGGCAGAAAGCAGAAATCCAACCACCTTCTGCAAAACACCATTCAAAGCTCCAGTGAATAAAGAATTCTCTGGAAGAGACAATGACCCAGACCAACCCACTGGTCAACGCCAACTAGCCCGGCCCTTGAAGTGGTTTCAATTCCACCCGGGAACTAGAAGCAAGGGCTCCTCCCCTAGATCATCCCTCAGCGTCATGACCAACTTTCTGGGGGGCCCCAGGCCCAACACTGGGTACCAGGCCTCTCTTCCCTACGACACGCGGCTCCTGCGCTGTGATCAGGGCAAGGACAACGCCGTGTCCCTGCGGCCAGAGCGCGCCCCACTGACGTCTCTGTTCATAGCCGGCCTCTGGACAGCGCGGTTGTTCCATCTGCATTTTTAAATCAACTCTGCCCTTCCCCAATCTCACCCCTTCTTACAGAATCCTGTTTCTAGAAGTCCTCAGGACTTTCTCGGAAGAGGTAAGATATATAAATAACCAATATGGAATCTCCTCAGGGATACACGAGCAGCCCTGTAAGTCTTGTCTCCAAAAGGGCTTCCCCGGAGAGTTGGGGCGCAGGCAGTAGACTCCCCAAGTGAACAAGCCGAGGTGGCCCCTCAAGGCCCCACCCACCAGGTAGCTCCCCGTGCACCTGCCTCGCCAGCGTCCTCACACCGGAACAAATGAGAAATGTGATTAACGCTGGACTCTAAAAATCAACTTCTGTCAATCATGACTATAAAAGGTGGGCACAGATGTTAAGAAGGACCCGGAACACACCAGGAACCAGAAGCCTTGACCTTCATGCTTCACTGGAGAGCAGGCGGGTTGGGGAAGATTGGCAGCAGGGAAAGGGAGAGACACAACCCAGGATCGATCAATAATTGCTCTAAATGCCCAGGGAAAGCCAAGGGGAGTAGGTCCCCCCAAATAAAGAGGGCACAGGTGAGCTCCACAGCCCAACTGCCCGCAGTGCAAATGGCAGATTCTGAATCTTTCTTGCTAGTGGAGTCCCAGGGAAGAGGGCACCCCTACTGCTGCCCCTCCAAGCCCACGTGCTAGTAGAAAGGCTTTAAAACCCAGGTGCATCTTCCACACATGATGGCAGCAAATTTTTATACCTGCTTTATAAAATGAAACCTACACCTACGCTAGGACCCTCCATATCCATGAAGACACACATACAAGAATGGTATTCAATAGCGAAAAGCTGGAAAGGGCCCAAGAACCCAACAGGTGAGTGATGGGTAACCTCAGCGGTGGATCCCCGCAATGAAATACTACACAGCCAGGGAGACAGTGGACAATCCCGGCATTATCCGGAGTGAAGAGCTTTGGCAACAAGGTATACACAGAAAGACACATGTACCAAATGTTGCACAGACTCGTTACACATAATGGCTAAGTCCGGAGTATGCCGTGTCGTATGTATATATGTACACTTGTATTATGTAGTATTATATGAAATATGGCCAGGTGAGGACAGGGAAATTGGGTCAAAGTGGCAGAATGTCCGGACTCCCCGTTATAAGAGTTGCAGGAGATGTGACAGGTACCCCGATGGGCAGACCTGCTGATACTGCTGTGCCTATCTGGAATCTGCTAGAAAAGCAAGACTTTAAAGTTCTCATTACAAGGGGAAAATGGTCGTAACTACCTGAGATGATGGATTTAACTAACTTACTGGGGCGCCCCTGTGCAGCATCACATAAACCAGAGCACTATGCTGCATACTTAAAATGGATCCAATGTTATATGCCGATCACAGCTCAACAAAACTGGGGGCAAGTTCTAGAACAAGGAAAAAGAGAACTTGGAGAGACAGAAGAGGCTGCCCTACATAGAGTGGGGAGTGCCTGTCTGGAAAAGGCCAAGAGGGAACTTTCTGGAGAGATGCTATGTTCTCTATCTCGACGGGGCCCGTGAATTTGCCAAAATGATCCACTGGCACATTGAGGACTCGTGCATTTCATTTACCTCCCAACCCGCTTGCACTCCCAAGTCACACCTCAAAAGAAAACAACAAAAGAAACCCACAAATCTACCCGGGCCTGAATGAAGGGCTCAAAGTCTGATGTGTGAGGGAGACAGATGCTGGTGGAGAGCACGGTGCTTCCTGCGCATCTGGGGGTGCACACAGCCACTCTTCTGACTTCTATGAGCTTGAAGACCTCACTTTTACTCAAGCTGACCCCAGGGCAGGACTCGGGATCGAGGCCCACAGATACGCCTGCGAGGTAGACACAGAGTGAGACCCAGGGGGGATGACCCCAGTATGTGTACACGTGAGCCCTGCTTCCATGAACGGATTTAGGGGTTCCAGGAGGCCCAGGCCTGTTGGTGTAAATGCAAACACTGAGCAGGCCGAGCCTCAGGGATTAACCTGCCCCTTCCCCTCAGGGCATCACACCTGCAACAGGTGGGTCCTGGTGCTTCAGGTGAAACACCCTCCCCACCCCTTAGAGAGCAGCCTGCAGGGTTCCTGGACAGCCCCCCCTGCCTCCAGGCCTCTTCAGGGCAGTCCAGCCACTTGCCACAAATAGCTCCCAAAGAGTAAAATGACTGCCAGGGCCCAAAGGGGGCCACGCCACGAAATGCCACGTCCCGTCACAGTCGGATTCTCGGTCTGAAGCCACGGCCTCGCCCAGGTCTCACGCCAGTGCCACTCACCAGCCCCTCACCGCTGAAGAGGCTTTTCAAACACTACGTCTGGAAAACACGCGCAACTTCCCAGCTAAAACAGAGTGTGCGGCGCTGGGCAGCATCTGGGCAGCGTCCACTCCAGCGTCAGTCGTTCCTGAGGCTTCACTCAGCCTGCGCGGCGGCACCGGGAAAGCACGGCCAAGCCCCGTCCTGTGCCAAAGACCAGAGAGCAGAAGCAGCCCTGGAGGGAGCCTGCGGCCTCTGCCCCAGCAGCCCGGGACCCCCAGCTGGAAGCAATTCCTGGGCACCATCCTGACAACCTCACTTCAGATTCTGTGTTAACTGGGGCCCCCCAAAGCAAGATGAACTGAAGAGACCTCTTGCGCGGCACACAGAAGGGGCGGGGGGGAGTGGTCTGACCCTGGCAGAGGAGGCAGAGGAGGGCAGGGGGCCCGGAGGAGAAATCTTGGCTGGCCGAGCAGCTCGAGGCTGGAGAGGAGAATCCGTGAGCCAAGCTGCTCTCGGGAGCCCCAGGTGGCACAGGAGCAGCTTGGCTTCCTGCCCTGGGTGGGAGCACCCCCGGGGGGAACCTGGGCTGCCAAGATAGTGCTGGACTCCAGATCCAGTGCTCAGCAATGACACTCCTGGAAGCAGAAGACCAGGAAGGGCAGGCTGACCCCCACGCCAGGAGGTCCGATGGCCCAAGACTTGCTTCTATACCCATCCAGAGGGGCACCAGACCTTCAGGGCTCCCTGGCTGCACCTAAGACCTTGAGGTGAATGTCCTCTGCAGGAGAGAAGCAGGGGAGCCCAGCCTCGAGGAGCAAAGGCCCTGAACACGTGGGAAAGACTCGGAATCTCCGGACCTGGCGAGTGAATGGACACGAGCTGACGAGGAGGAGAAGCATGGAGGCAGTCTGGTGGCGGGACAGAGTGGGGCCTCCGAACTGAAGCAGACCCAGGGTCCAGTGAGGCCAAGGGCTGCCTCCCCGTCAGACCACGGCCCAACTCACTGCTAGTTATGCGACACGTGTCTGGTTTACCAAACAGACCCCAAATCATATAATAGCTGGAAACCATTTCATTGATTTCCATCCTCCAGAAAGATCAGCGGTGCCGGAGGGGCAGCTCTCCCAGGGAGATGCAGGGGCCAGCGAGCCGGGCGGCACCCAGCGGACGGTCAAGGGGAGAGAAACTGCGTTAGACCCACTGGTTCCTTAACTACAGCTGGGAAGTGACACGATTCCCATCACGTTGGCCAGAGCTAGCAAGCGGCCACTGTGCGTGCCAGGACAGCGGCTGGGCAGCCAGCCACAGGATGTCCCCCAAGTGACGGGGCCCATGGTGGGCATCTCCACGACATTCCCCTTCCAAGCTGGTCACAGGACAGGCGATTCTGGAAACAGGTATGGTCCTGGATCTTTCCAAGCCCGAGACTCCAAAGTGGCCCAACCACAGACCCAAAGCTAGGAGGAGATGCCCAGAACTCCAGAAAAACCTTTCTCTTCCTGCCACGCGGCCATCATCCACGATTCAACCTATGCATAACTGGACCTTCACTGATCAACTACAAAAGTGAGCAAGTGTCCATGCACTGGAAGATATCTACCTCTGACACTGAAAAATGCTGTCCCTCAAGTCTAAGAGGCCACCCAAGCAGAGTTATTTAATAAGCCACTAAGTAAGAAAAAAAAAATTCTGTCATTTAAACCATGGCATGCGCTGAACTGCACTGACTCAACTTCCAGAGATGTGAAAATGTTGAAAACCAATGAAATGTGCTGCTTTCATTAAAGTCTTCCACACCTCGTGAGAAACCCCACTCCCGGGGCGGGTGAATTGCTGGAGGTCAGCCTGCCGGGGAGGGGCAGTGCTGGAGAGGGGGGCTCAGGCGCTTGACTCATCACCTGGTTTTGGGCCAAGATCCCAGCCCATCCAAATACCCTCAAAGACCAAGCCGGTTCCAACATCCCCCCATCCACATTGCACAGATTCTGCTGCAAATCGTGCCGCCTGGATATTATATTCTTATAAACTCATTTGAATTAAAAAAAAACCACTAAAATGAGTTTTCATCTGCATAACACTTTACCAACAAATTCCACAACATTCAAGTGAGAACAGATGATGTACTAAAATATCAAAAACAAGAATCCGATTTGGTAAACAGTTGAGCGCTATTTTCACATCATCCTAATGAATTTAGTTTCAATAAACACAAATCAGCAAACACTCTGAAAATTGTAATGGTGTGGTGCAAAAGGATGCCTGCAATGACAGCCCTGGAAAACAAACCTTTTTCCGGCAAGTGACAGCACAAGAAGAGCAAAAGCCAAAGGGATGACTCGGCTGAAAGGGTGCACTGAGGAAACATGGATGGATGTGAACTTGACCCTGGGGAAGTGTGAAGCAAGCAGCAGCGAGCAGAGGCGCCCTGCACCCCGGACCCGCTCAAACTGCCAGGCACGGCCCAGTGCTGAGACCCCGAGTCTGGGAAGGCGTAGAGCAGGGGTGAGTCACAGAAGATGATGCCCAGACCCTGGTCCGCTCCTGCTCAGGCTTGATCTGATGCTGTATGGGCCCAGCATCAGACGCTGGGAAGCACTGGAGACGGAAGGAGGCAGTCCCCCCGGGCCCTCACCCCGACCTTCCAGCCCGGACCTCCACAGTCGTCCCTCTGAAAGTGGTGCCCGAGTGAGGTCTGCAGGGCGCTGGCTCCCACTCTGGACAAAGGCAGGGCGCAGGGAGGCACACTGGGGCAAGCTGGCTGGGCACTCTCCCCTAGCGGGCCAGGGCAGCACATGCTGGAACCCTGCATTTTCTGTGGAAAAACAGGCCGTGTGGGGACGGTGATTGGCCACGTCTGAAGATGCTACAAACAAAGTCACTCGAAGACTGGTCTTTTGAAGGTCATTTCGGCCTTGACAACAATATACCAACATGAATGAACTCAGTTGTTGTTTGGAAGGACCCCAAAGCCTAATTGTGCACGCATCTGCATCTCTCCTCGGGATGGCGGGCGAGCACCCCCCAGCCCCACGCGGTCCTCCCAGCGGGAGCAGACAGTGTGGGGATCCACACCGTTAACTGAATTCTAAGTCCAGCAGCACTTCCCAGCCCGTACCCCGAGACCTGTGGAGCTTTATTTCTTGCAGTGGAGTTTGATCCCCAAAAGAAAGGTACATAGAGGCATGGAAGTCCCGACTGGTATGATGTTAAGCAAGAAACAAGAGACTGGGCCTCCCTGGGGGCGCAGCGGGTTAAGCGCAGCACTGTGCAGCTAACGACAGCCACTGCAGCACGAGTTCGATCCCCGGCCAGGGAGCTTCCCACAGGGCGCAGCAGCCCTCTCCTGTCTCCCCGCTGCTCCCCTCAGCAGCGTATTCAGTAGATCCGCCTGTTCTGCTCCCCACTGTCTCCGGTGAATCCTCTCACCCCCCAACACCTCTGGCCCACACCCCAGCTTGTATGCATAAATAAATAAATCTTTAAAAATTGAAAGAGAAACAAGAGACTAAAGATCTGATTTTATAGCATAGGATCAGAGAACCAATGGACGCATTCGAAGCCCACACCGTGGAGCTCGGCCTCTTCCTCTCACCCTGCTGCGCCCAAGACCAGACCCGGCCAGCTGGGACTCCTGCACCCTCACCTGTGTGCATCCAACACCCCGCTAGGTGAGTAACCGCTACCAGCCCTCACACACGGGTGGGGAGACAGGGGCTCCGAGCCACAAGGCCAGAGCAGAAAAAGCAAGTTCAAACTGAGTCCGCCTCAAGCACACTCCGCAGAAGCCCCCGTGACTCACCCAGCGGAGGCCGTGGAGCCGGGGGGCAGGGCTTCTGCTCTGACCAGGTGGGGAGGTGGGGCGTCTGCTCGGCCCCACGATCCTACCACCACCTGCTGCAGGCTCCTCCATGACGGAGCCCTCTCACTCCCTTGCTGGGATCTACCATCACGGCAGGCCCACACCTGGCCTGCAGAGCTGGGCCCCCAAGGATGGTGAAGTCCCGGTCCCAGTCCTGCCTCCCCAGTGCTGAGGAAGAGAACCAGCCCCCAGGATCACGAGATGGGGCACCCTCCACCCACACCTCCAGCTGTCCCTGTCCCCCTCCCCCGCCTGGAACCACGGCACGCACACCCTTCCCTGCCTCCCACCGCAGGACGGTTCCCGGGGTCCCCATTATACCCCACAAGGCTCATCCAGCGCCCAGTCACTCAGGAGCTTATCTGTGCTTCTTAGAACCCCCGCCCCTTCCCATGTACGAAGCAAGAAACGGCGGCTACATCACAGGGCCCCCACCCGCCTGACCCAGAGAGGAGCCTTTCCTCGCCAGGCACCACACCCCCATCACGAGCTCACCTTCTACTCCCTGCCGTCCCCTCGGGGCCAGAGTCCCCAAACCCCTCTGCTCCCCTCTCCCAGGGCCCTCCGCAAAAGCCCAGTGGTCCGCGAGCAAGATGTCGCCTGCAGGTCCTCCCTTCAGGGCCGCCTGCGCCCACGTCCCTCTCCCCAGAACACACCGCTACAACCCCCCCCCCCGTGAGCCAGGAGCCCCACCTGGGGCCCGCTGCTCACACACCGCTGAAATGCAGATTCTTTCCCTACAAAAACACACATGTGGGCTCCCCACCCCAGCCCCCCAACTGCTGCCCTTCCTGGGGCTCACCCCCCACTCAGGCATGGACCCCCAAGAGGTCACTGCCAGTCTGAGTCAACCCTCCGGTGTGGTTTCCTAGCAACAGCGGCTCTCCTGCCACCTGACCAGGGAGGATTCTGCTCCAGGCACCGGCCTTCCTCACCTACGGCAGGAGGGGCCCTGCGGGTGGGACCCCGCAGCCAGCTCTCCCCCTCCACCCCAATCCTGTCTCCCCCGCGCTCACTGGCACCTTGTCCTGCAGAGCTAATTCCACGTTCGCACCAGGAGAGGGGCAGCCCCAAAGGGGACCTCACCTGTGTGTTGCTGGTGAGAAGCAACCCAGCACACGGGGTTCCTCCTCTCAGGCCCCACTCTCGGGGTACACTCCTCAGGGTACCTGGAGTCTGGCCCTACAGGGGGTGGGCCTGCCTGCTTGAGTGGGGCCTCCCAGGAAGCTTCTCACCCCGCTTTAGGGGGGGTGCAGGGAAGTCAGGCCTTCCAGGTTCCTTGGCTGTGCCTTCCGGCCCACGGGCAAAGCGGAAGAGGGGCCTCAGCTGAGGGCCGCCAGCAAGGGCGCAGGCTCTTTGGCCCATTAGACTCACCTGGGAGAATGCCCCACCCCAGACGCAGAGCACGTGAGGTGGGGCAGGGTTTCCAGCTTCTCCCCGAGAGCTCCAGGTGAGCTCAGGTGCAACAAGGATGGAGGAGGGGGTTGGAGGCTGCCCATCCCCCATGCCCACAGGGGCGGACCCCATTCGCACCCCTCCTCCCGCCTGGCGGGCCTGCTGCCCTCTGGTGGTGGGGTCTGCCGGCAGGACCAGGTCGGGCTTGTCTTGTTCACCACCCCAGGGCCTGGCATGGCCCAGTTCTGCCACCCCTGTAGGGCTCACTGCCAGGTGACAAAAGGCCCACTCCCCTGCTGTGCCCACCCTCCAGGGCACCACGGAGCCAGTGGGCAAGATGGGAAGCGAGCCCAGGGAGCCCGCCCACCCTGGCAGAAATTATCCCCTCGGCCCCTCCAAGCCTTCCCACTTAGGTTTGATTTGCTCCTGAAACAAACCCCCAAAAGGACTGATTCATGGAACCCACAGTGGGGGCACACCTCCCACTTAGAGCCGGGGCTCCCCAGTCTGTTACGGGACCCCCACGCCAAGCACTGACTGTGAATGTGAATCCCCCCAATAGCTTCACCAGGCCACGGAGATCTGGGGCAGGGACATAGAACATTGTTCCCAAATGGCAATAGGTTGGGGGGGCAGAGGTTGCCCATGTTCTTACCAGAGCTCAGAGTGATTTTAAATAGGCTGTGGCAGGCCCACAGAGGGGGGGCAGCAGTCCAAAGGGGACAAGTAACCCAGCTCCCCCTCCCCCAAATTTTTAGCACTGACATCACCACCAGGAAATGAGATGTTTATTTATTACAAGGTCTCATGTGCCTGCTGATCCTGTACCTAAAAATCTAAATTTTCTGTCTGGGTCTTTACATACCAATATCCCAAAGTCACAAATGCCAAGACTTTTGGGGAGGGGAGGGGTGTTAAAAAGAAAACAGGATGGGAAAGGGGGGCATCCAGACACAGGATCTGGCAGGACCAGCCAGATTTGATCTGAGTGGGGTTCTGTCTGTTACCAAGGGCTGCAAGCCACGGTCCCCTTCTGGGAAGTGGCTGAGACCAGCCCCTGGCAGGTTGCTGAGACCCCTTCAGCCTGGCTTCTCAGGGGGCCCATGAATCCCTGCTGACAGTGGTGGGCTGGCCCCCAACAGCCAGCACCCGGCCCTGCCATCCCGACCCCCCACCGCCACTCTGGCACGGTGAGAAGCCCACACAGCACGGAGGGTCGGGCTTTATCTTTGAAACACACAATGTGCTTGGGCCAAAAATAAAACAAAAAGCTTTTCCAAGATGCTTTCCAAATTCCAGAAACACACTGGGCTGGAAAAACGGAGCCCTGCTTCCTCCTGATCTAACCTCACGTTGGCGAGGTTGAGAATAAAATAACTTATTTATTTTCTTACCTTACTTGGAAAGACAATAAATTGGAAAGGCTTCGTGAATCGCACAGGGAATTCCTTTAAACAAGGACCGTCAGCAAAAATCCGTAAATAACCTTCTGCCAGTCTTGAGCAATCACCTCCACCACACTCTTTTTCCTTCCTGCTTTTGTACTAATCTTCTAGCAAACAAATCCAATCAAGCAGCACCCCCTTCCCTCAATATTCTTATCAAGGTAAAGGCTCAGAAAACATCCGGGAGTCCACGGGGCCTCTGAGAAGAATTACATGCAGAGAAGGCCCCAGGGGACAGGACAAGGGGTGTCTCTGCACCCCCCCCCAAATGAGCCACTCTCACTGGTTTACAAAACCCAGGTTGACGATGGTCTCGAGTCCGAGCCTCTGCGTGGACTCCATCTGGGGCAAAGCCCGTGCAGACGCCTCTGGAAGGCAGGCTGGCAGCTGCTCTGGGTATTTCCGCCTACCTGGCTCGGCTGGTGTCTGGGACGACAAAGCCTGTTGGCCTCGCTCCTTTATAATCCCAGTGTCAATGGAACTTCTGGATCCAGGCGGTGACTGGTCAAGTTCCTTCATCCGAGGAAGGCTGGGTCCCAACTTGGCGCCGCGGTCCGGCCTGGTCTAGCAGGCCAGGCCCCCGCGCCGCCCTCACAGGACTGGCAGGCCCCGTTGGATGGGGCTGATTAGAACGACCTTCGGCAGTTCAGAAACAGCAGAAGATGGACAGTCTCACACTGAGGTTTCAAGGACTGTGCTAAAAATAAGTTTAAATAAGAGGCAGAAGGAGGCTCTGGATAATCAAATGTGCAAGACTTGAAAGAGCTGCTGTAATCAATTTACATATCAGGAAAGGATAAATTACCATAACCAAAGGGGAAATTTCTCCAAGCCAAAAGGTGAAGACAAAAAAAAAAAAAAAAACCAGACCAGCTAACCACTACCCAGATGTAAACAAAATCTGTTTGCAAAAAGGCCCCACCTCTTGAAAAGCCTAGCAGCTAGAAGCCTTGAAACCACCCCAACTTTGCTTCTTGGGTGTGAGAAGACTTGAATAAGAAGACTTAAGAAGTCCAGCAGCAAGCCAGCTTGCACGTGAGAGTCCACAGAGCCACGGAGGAGCGTGCGGAGGAAGCAGGCTTTGGAGTCTCCTGCTGGGGACCCTTTGCAGCAGCTGCACCAGAGAGCTGGAAAGTTCTGAGCTGCCTCCCGCAGGTGAGAGAGGCAGGTGAGGGGCAGTGGCGGTTGCGAGACAGACACACCAAGTATGTCACTGTTGCCTTCTCCCTTCATGGCACGTCCCAGGTACTCAACAGAAAGTCACCACATTATCATCATCATCATTATTATTATTTGGCCACCAAATTAATGCATTTCTAGATATTCACAAATGAAGTCACAGGGCTCCCTGAACTGGCTCCCTTGCAAAGGGTCCCAGAAAGAGCAGCGCTCTCAGCGGGCACGGTGGGGCTGTCTGCTCACTTCCCCGCAAGGCTGCGGGGACTTGAGGCACCACCCCAGGGTCAGCTTCCTGATGGCGGTTACGCTGGAATTGGGAGTGGAGCCCAAGGAGTGGGGTGTTCCTCGTGCGGCGCTGCTCCTGGCCTGGAAAGACCCACAGGTGCTGCCATTGTTGCAGACCGCACTTGCCCTGCGTGTTCATGCCCTTCCGGATGGAAAACACCTTAGGCTTGAGTGAGCAGCTCCCGTGCTTAACGGCAGCCTGTGGGCAGTGCTCCCCCAACCAAGGAGGGCAGGACAGTCGGGCCCCGGTGTCGCTGTGGCCGGGGTCCGGCCGACCCTATAGGCTGGGGGCTGACTGCGTGCGGGTCTCCCACCAGCTACCAACTGTGGCAGGTGCTGCCCCCCCAAAGTAAGAGCTGCCAGAGCCGAATGGCCAACACACAGGTCCAGCTTCTGCTTAGGGTCGAGGACCCCAATTCAACAGCCCTTGTCCCACTGTCCCCGGAAGCCTTCCGGACACACTGGGTGCCAGCCTCAGGTTCCCGCGCCCCACCTCCCCGCCTGGGACGTGGCCGTGTCCAGACAACCACCAGAGGCCAAGGAGACTCAGACATGCACGTCAGGCCGGGAACCGGCTCGCAGGCTGAGTGAGGGTCTCCTCTGCACCTCTCAAGCTAACGAAGGCTTTCAGGGCCTGGGTGCTGGGGCGGTTGGGGGGGTGCTGGAGGAGAGGGCCAAATAAAGAGCACCGAAAAGACATTTCTGGCAACCACCAGAAAATTAATAAATGCAGAGATCCCCAGACAACAATTTTTAAAATTCCAAGACTCATTTCACAACCCCCCCCCCCCGCAACGGAACGGAAAGAAGAGAATATTAAAATGCGAGCGGGGGTGACCGTGAGCAGGTCCTCGGGCCGAGGCAGGCCCGGCTAAATGACCCGCGCCCGGGCCGAGGCACCTGCCCATTAACCAGCCCCTCTCCAGGCGAGGCAGGGACCCAAGCGACCCGCAGGAGGACCGGCAGGGCAGGGTGGAGCCCAGGATGCTGGCTCAGGAGGTGGGGCTCACAGGGCCCCCCAGCGGTGCCCCCAGGCTTCCTGCAGGCCGCTTCCAGGACCGCAAGGGGTCCGGCCTGGTCTCTAACATCAGGAAAACAAGCAGGACCTGCGGGCCACCCTGTGCCCAGGAGCCCCGGACAAGAAGCAGCCTCGGCAGCGAGGACGCTGCCCGCTGGCCCCGCGCTCACCCCCAGCCCTCCTGGACCTGGAGCCACCTGCCTCAGGACGGCTCCCAAAGGGCTGGGGGGACACTGTGGCGCCGCTGCATGGGTGTCCCCAGGAGGCCCAGGGAGAGCCGCCGCGTGGGGAGGAGCTGAGCACGGTTCGGTGTGTACGGAGGGCTCAGGTGGTCTAACGGGGCCGACAAACTGGCAGCCTGGCCCAGGTCCCCAAGTTGCAGGCCTCCCAGATGGCCTGGGCGGTGTCAGGCTGGCTCCCAGCTGTGGTGGGGGCGTGGTGCCCCAGCCACGCAGAACCGTGGGCCTTACAGAGGACCAGAAAAGCCTGGCACCTCACATCCGCGCAGCTCCCCAAGCTCCCAGGCTGGCCTTGCTATCACCAAAAAGGAAGGACTCGCTCAGTGGGCGCAGGGGCCAGGGTGCAGGCCAAGGACGCCGGGTGAGGGAGGTGCCGTTTCCCAGGGGGTCCGACCGTTCAGCACGCTGAAGGGGTGAACTTGGCCGCATGCAAATCACGTGAATATAAAATGTCTAAAAAGCTGATCCCCCTCCTCAAAAGACCTAAGCAAATAACAACAGCAAAGGCAGCCGAGAGCGAGCCCGCTGCGGCCAGGCGGCCTGTGCACTGGGTTGGGGGACATGGCTCCCCAGGAAACCACAGTCCTGATTCAACACCCAGGAGAGGCTCAGCACAGGCCGACGGTCCCGTGAAACAGGCCCTGGGACCAGCTCTCAGGAATTCTGACGCACTCAAAAGCTTTTATCCGGGAAAAGCCTCGCCCCTCGCGGCTTAGTGGCCAGGAAGGGAGAAATGCAATTCCCTCTGGGGCCAGTGAGTCCAGCTCTAGGGCCGCGGGTCACCAAGGAAGTAAGTCCCTCCTGGGGCCCGGCCACCCTGGTGAGGACTTCGATGTAATCCAAGCTCGCCCCAGAGGCCATGCCTGGCCACACACATCCTCCTGCTGGCCTTGACCCAGGTCCCCCTGCACTGAAGGGAAACTGAGGTCCAGGGTAGGCGTCCACCCAGGGTCATAGGGCAAGCTAAGGGCAGAGCCAGGGAAAGATCCTGTGCTTTGCCTGACCAGTCCCTTGGGCTAGAGGATCATGCCCAATGCCTTTAGCTGCTGGGGTCTGGGGGGGATTTCGTCAGGGCAGAGCAAGGGGCTCACCCCCACCCAGCTCCATGCATCTGGGAATGCGCCCTGCACCCATGCCAACTCATGCGCATTCCCTACTGCCTTGCTGAACTTCAGGGCAAATGGCACCCCACGTATCACACCTCCCTGCCCCCCACCCCCAAGGCCAGCAGTGCAGTTGCTGGAGCAGATCTTCATTCAACAGTTAATTTTCAGAAGAAGCAAATTCAACTCGATGGCGCTGCACACAGTTCCACAAATCAATCCAGACGCAGTCACCTTATCACAGAATGTAACATTTAAAGACCGTGTACATGAAATATTATACATCTATTTTTATTTGATCTGCTAAATTATAAAGCTTTCCTGAATCTCTTCAAGGTGGTTTTCCCAGCAATGCATAACTGCTTAATTGGGAAGTGTACAAAACATAATTACCCTGCCTAGCACTACAATACCGCTTATGGGAATACCGCCGTTCACGCATTCTGCTTTATTTTGTATTTAATCTCTATTAAGATGTCTATATGAAAACAGATAGGTATGCTAGTCTTCATAAACACCATAAATCATAAAGTCATTTCCTGGCTAACCCAAGTCCAAAAGCAGTTCCCAAAGAAACTGCGAGGCTTCCATGTCCCAGGCTTATGCCGGCTTGGCAGCCTCTGGGTGGCGGCCAGGAATCCCTGGTCCGATGTGGCAGCTGACCTTCTGTCCTGCTCGGGCTTAATTTGTTTTTATTTTTTATTTTTTTGAAGATTTATTTATGTATGTATTTATGCATGTATTTATTTATGCTCCCCACTGTGTCTCTGCTGAATCTCTCACCCCTGCACCTCTGCCCTACACCCCAGTCCTATGTAGCTTCCCCGGTACAGATAGGGCCACAACTGCAATTTCCCTCATGGTAAGTGGTTCTGCATGCAACTCAAACTTCCCCCGGAAAGCAGTTACCCAAACCAGAAAGGGCAAATCCTTCTGCCCAAGACCGCAGGGACAGATGGCGGTTCCCCTAAATCAGTCTTTGGACACCCACGCACGCCCAAGCTAGTTCACCTTCTCAGGTCTACCTCCAGCCAAAGGCCCTGGACTCTGCACGCCGGAAGGACTTCTCCCTCAGCCCTAGGGCCGAGCCATCTGGACATACAGCCTGCCTCTAGACAGCGGCCGGGGTGGGGCGGCTTCACCTGCTCCATCCCTGCTGACCATGAGCTTGTGAGCTGTGTGCTGGAAGCTGCGTGCAGGTCTCCCGGTGGCCCCAATGTCTCCTGCCAGGACCGTTATTAAAGACAAATTAAGGGGCCCTCTCTGGTGTCGTAGGGGTTAAGTCTCAGAGCTATCACCACTGCAGCCCAGGTAGCTGACCCACAGGTCACAGCAGACCTCGCCTGTCTCCCCGATGCTCCCCACTCTGTCTCTGCTGAATCTCTCACCCCCGCACCTTTGCCCTACACCCCAGTTCTTGTATGCATACATAAATAAATCTTCAAAAAAATAAAAACTAAAAACAAATTAAGCCCGAGCAGGGCAGAAGGTAAGCTGCCATCTGTATGGAAACTATCAGCCTTGCTGAAGCCTATTCATTAACTCACAAATCAAGATAAAAAGCATTTGCCACACAACATTTACCTTGCCTGGTGGGACCCCCCAAATCTGTGCTTGGCACCACCATAAACTAAGGCAGAGGCTCAAGAGCCCCAAAGCCAAGGCATTCGCTGCACTCGGGGTGCACGAGCCTCGAGGTGCACGTCTCCAGGCCGGCGCTCATGGCCGAGGTTAATGTCGCAGCCTCCATCTTTGCCTTGGGGGTTCAGATCTGCACAGTGGGCTCCACTGAGCGGCTCATCTTTGACTCAAACGCAACTTGTTACAACAACAATTTCCTTCCCCGCCAGGAGGCCTGGACACTCCGCCCAGCCCCCTCGCGGCAGACACTGACTGCCGGTCAAGAGACAGTTAAATGTCAAGTGCATCTGAAGATGCAACCGGCTCCAATTAGAAGAGGCTCGCATGCCATTTCCCCCTCGCCATTTCCCCCTCGCGGTGGTGTCGGTCTAGGGGGCAGCGCTCGCTCGATGACCAAGCGGTGTGGGGGGCGCGAAATCCCTATCACCACTTCCAAATCTGCTCATTCAGACTGGGGGTAGTTTTCAAGTTATATAAAATCTTCTTTCAATCATTTGTTGTGCCAAATGTTCAATAACTCACTCGAGTGTGTGGGTGTGTGTTGGGGGAGTGGTTTGTTTTTAAAGAAAGGCCGTCTGTGTGCTGCTGGCAGGTTCTGGGCCGGCTGCACCAGGGCAGCTCGGAGGAGTGCGCTAAAAATACAGATGTGCCGCCCCACCTGGAGCTTCTCCTGGGGCCCGGCGGTGGAGCCCCTGGAGACTCCTTCGTGGTTAGGGGTACCCTGGGGATGCCCCCCGCCACTCCGGAGGGCACCCTCTCAAACCACCCAGCACCAGGCCCTCCCCGGGGACCACATGAGTCAGCCATGTGAAAACCACTGAGCTGTGGCAGCGCGGCCACTGGAGGCGGAGCGCAGCGGCCGCTCTGGGGCGGGGGCAGGGGCCAGCAGCTACCCACTCCCCATCCTGCTAGAGCCGGGCGGGCGATCTCCTCGCGTTCCCGAGAAGCCCCCGCCGCTAACTTTCGGTTCTAGAGGTACATGGCAAAGCATCGCAGGTGACAGTGGGCGCAAGACAGAGGCAGGAAGGAGCTTATTCTCCAAGGGATCGTTGCGGCCGTGACGCCGGCTGGTACTGCCGTCCCACTGCTGCTCGTATCAGCACCGTCCCTGCTCCGTCACCACCAGAAGTGCCCACCGCCACCACAGCAGTGCGGGAGCGCTGCCCACCTGCACCGGCGCTGACCCCGCACATCCCCTGCAATTTGCAAATGTGAAAATAGACATCCTGACCCCTGACCCCGCCTCCCTGCTTCCCAAGGGCATTTTCAACCATCATCTCACTTGTCAAGGTTTTTCAATCCAAGAAACGACCGGGTCCTGAAATGATGAGCGCCCTGAAGGTGACCATCTCCTCCACAGACCTGGAAGGCCACCTTCCCAAACAGGCGCCCCCAGCGCCCCGTGGTGGCCACTCACAGCACAGGGCGGCTGCGCTGCGTGGGGGGAGGGATTCACAGCCACAGCCACAGTGCCCGGCCTGGGAGCTGCACGGGGTGCCAGCCAGTCCCTGGGAGGGAATCCGTGCCCTGGGACGAGGCAGAGGATTAGGTGCCGAGGGCAGGAACACGCGCAAACGCGCCCACCGGCTTCCAGCTGGCCCAGGGCGCCCACCACACAGTGTGGGGCCCGGCTCCTGCGCTGCCCGGGGCCCAGAGGCGGGAGCGGGGCCAGGCATGCCACCTTCACTGGCAAAGGGGGCGCTGAGCTGGCAGTGGGGTGAGTGATGTGCTGACACCCTCCCCTGCAGTCCCCCGGGGCAGTGGAACGAGGCTGGGTGTCCAGCAGCACCGGCCACTCACTTTTTCTCCCTTCTGTGGGAAGGAAAGTAGGTCTTAAATAGCAAGTAAATATTTTCCTGGGCATTTGTCGGAGTGACCTAACAGTAACATTCCACAGTCCAGAACAGCCTCCCAACGGTTTTCAGTTCTCCTGGCTCCCAGGAATCAAAGCCCAGCCTGGGGCTGGTCACGAGGCCCACGGGCCCAGCCGAGGTCAGGCTGCCCAGCATGCCTCACTGGACCCTCCCCGGGGCTTCACCTGGCTCCAGAAAATGCTCCATCCTCTGCGCACAGGGAAGGCCTCCCTCCTGCGGGGTCCATTCCCCGGGGGATGGGGACAGGCCCATGCGGTCCCTCCCAAATGCGCTCAAAGCATCTCTGCCATCTTCCTTTGCCCCCTTCCTCGAACAGTGTCTCCTCCGACACTTCCCAGCTGTGAGTGCATCTCGGCAGCTCTCCTAAGCTGTCTGAGGACAGGGCCTTCTGCTGGGGCCCAGCCCCAGGGAAGGCGGGCGTTCACTAGGATTCCTGGGATTTCTCTGTCAACAGCAAGTGGACAGTTCCAGCTCCCAACATGGCCCCGAGGAACCACCTGGTTGCAAAACTCCCAGCACAGGTCAGTGGTCCAGCCCTCCTGAGGGCCTGCCCCCCCACTCCCAGTCTCCCTCCAAGACCTTCCCTAGCCCAGAGATGCTCTCAGGAGTGATGAAAGGAATTTGGAAAACCCCCTTTTAATCTCCTGTGCAGGGCAAACCCTTAAAGAGCCAGTGCTGGGCTTGCTACGCACCAGTTTTAGGTGGTTTTGCTGAGCCCTGAGGAGCCTCCATGCTGTCAGGCCTGGCTGAGCCACAGTCACACAGTAAGATCCCAACCAAACTGGTAGTCACACCCCCTCCCTTCATGCCCAGGGCAGAAGGGATGCAACTAACCTTGCAATTATCACAAGGAAAAAAAATAAACCTGCAATAAACTTGGAGCTGCTTCCTTTGCCCACTGTGGGAGCACATCTGGCCAGTGTGGGGGGAAGGACCCAGCCTTCAAAGCCCTCCTTAAACAGTCAGGAAGACCTCATTACAGATAGAATTCCAACTTTAATTCTGAAATCTCCTGGCTTTTGTCAGTCGAAGCCCTAGTCTTAATCCCAGGCTTAGTTGAGAAATGAGAAGAAAGGATGTGTGCGTGAAAAAAAATCCTCAGCCCCGAGTGCAAAGCGGCCAGCAGGCCAGCAGCTGGGGGACGGCGCAGCCACACCAAAGCCAGGGCTGAGAAAAAGCAGGTTTCAGGGACCCTCACAATGGTGCCGCTGGGCATGGGGGAGACTCTCACCTCAGGGCCCAGGACACCAAGTTCTGGGGCTTTCTGCAGAGCAGGATCCCTGAAACCCAGGAGAGGACAAGGAAACACACAGGCCCCAGCCACAGGCCCAGAAGTCACCACAGACTGCATATTCCCAGCAAGAACCGGGCGCTATGGCCAGCCCAGGCTGACAGAACCAGGCGGGCACGACATTCCTGGGCTGAGATGCCACGTCCACTCTCCAGGCACAGGGGCGGCCTCCAGAAGAAGCTTCTCCTGCCTTGCGTCCCCCCCCCATCCCGCCCCAGAGAGGCCTGTGCGCTGACCCGTCCCTACTGCAGCCCACACTGACACCACCTGCTTCTTGAAGCGAAGGTGAAGATGGGTTTGGAGAAGGCAGGGGGCTGAGGAGACAACATAAGCGTCACCCAAGCTGGAGCTGGGCCAGCAACGGGTGCTCTCCAGACCAGGCTGAGCCCCAAGCCTGAACCAGGAGCAGACGGTCCCCAGCGGGGCCTGGGGCAGCGGCAGATTTGCAGGACTGCCCAAACACAGAGTCTGCAAGCACCCACGTGTTCCCCAAAGGGAGAGAGGCAGGAAGGTAATCTGGTAATTAAAGGAAAGCCTGTTTTTCAGGAAAATCTCCACCTCGTGGGACTTTACCCTCTACAGGAAGCCAAGGTCAGTTGGAGAGCTCAGGCATCACCTGCCTGGGTGCCTTTCAGGTGAGTTAATCACCCAAGCAGGGCTGGTCTCCAGATTTCAGGCCACACCCGACTTTGTGCCATTCCCTTTCAATTCTGATAGCTGCTTTGAAAAGAAGGCTGTACCTTTTGTGCAGGACGATGAATTCAAATTCCTTTGCGAGGCCAACACAAACGCAGGCAGCTACCCAAAGGAGGTTTACCCAGCAGAGTCAAGTTGCTGGCTGGTTTTATAGGAGTGGCCCACACAGGCGCAAGGACCGTCCCAAAAAGGAATATTCCGATTCGGTAGTCCTCCCCTGCCTTCTCCCTCAGCCCCCGAGGGTGCGCGCAGGAACCAGCTCCTGCAAGATGCGTACCCTGAATCCAGCTGGAAATGTGAAGCAGAGTAAATGTGGGGAGGGTCCCACACTCTTCAGCCCCTACCGCGAGGGGCACACACCAGCAAGGAGGGGGCTCCCTTTGAGAAGACGGACCCTTAACCCACACCACCAGCCTGGAATCTGGGTCTTACCTACTGGTTACACACTGGGCCATGAACTTCATCACAAAATCTTGTAAGGCCCGCAGGCACTAGCCACAGAACCCCAGTGTGTGTGTGAATGTGAGAGTGTGTGTGTGGCCTTGGGGAGTGGCGGCGTAGATCAGACATACCAGATGGAGATGAAGGGCACAGGAGAGACTGAGATAGGGAGGACAGAGGGGTCTCAATCTTGGCCAGCTTGGCAACACCACCCCTGATGTACCCAGGTGCCAGGCAAATGCCACAAGCTTCGCTTACAGAGAATGGGGAATGTAGCTTGAGGCTGCCCCCCCCCACCTCCCTGGGCCCCAGCCGAGGACCCAGAGAGAGGGACAGAGCTCTCCCAGGCACCCAGCTGGGCCCTGCTACAGATTGGCCCCTGCAGACTGCTCATCAGGTCCTGCTTGTTCACTTATCCAAAAGGTATAGTGAGTTGAGACAGGCAAAGACCAGGAAACTATCTAGAAATCCCTCCCTGGCATTCGATCGTGACACTCCAACAAAAGATCACCAAAGGAGGAAATGAAAACATGTGAGACTTCACATTATTCCATGTGGCCTGAGGTTTTTTTTTTTGTTGTTTTTTTTTTTTGAGAAGCCCATTTGCATCCCAGAGAGGTGCCAGATTCCAGGCAGGCCTGGAAAGTTCATCTCCCCTGTTCTCAGGGTGCAAGGGAGAGGCTGCCTGGGAGGGGAGCCAGCCAGTCCTGCCCTCACTTCCAACAGCCTGGTTCAAACCCCTGCTGTTCTGGGAGTCTGCCTCGGGGCTGGTGAGGTGGTCACCCAGACTGGTTGTGAAGCTCAAATGCAGCACCAGTGAGTGACAAAGAGAGACACTAAGTAAATGATCAATAACTGGCAGTTCTTTTGTTATTCTAACTGCAAGAGAACTACTGAAGGAGCCTGCATAGATTTCTTGAGAATCCAATTAAGTCTGCAAGAATAGGAAGAGTCAAATACAGACCACCTTCTTCCAGCAAGGTGGGGGATCCCCCAGCTAGCTCTCCCACTTCCTGGGTTGTTAAAGGGCTGAAAAGCAGAGTAAGGTCACCGGCCTGGGTGCAGCTTCTGGCAGCAGCAATTGCGACCCAGCCAGCTCTCTGGGGTACAGGTAAATATCCACCCTCGCAGGTTGCTGGCCTCTAACACCAGCACGGAGAGAAATCCCAGGCTCATCAAGGCACAGGAAGGCGGCTCTTTGCCATTTGTGGTACCTCGGCCACCATCATTCAATCAACGAACGTCCCTGTCCACCAGGCCTGGGGTCCCCGGGGCCACGATCACAAGGTGTGGTCAGCCAAGTACAGGATTCCATTCTGGGCCTCTGCTACCAGGGGCAGACCTTGGTGTCCTGCATTGTCTGGCAGCTCCGCAGGTGGCCCCGCTGTGGGCGGCTGTGTCTGGCGACCCCCTCAGCTCACATCAGACCCAGCACAATGGCCAGCAGCAGAAAGGAGGAAGCTGGCACTGCGGGGCAGGGGCATTTCTATCACCTCCGGACTGTTTACCCCCACCGGGAAGTGGCCCCCCATTTACAACTGAAAAGGGGAGAGGGGAGAGGGGAGGAGCGCTTCCGGCTGGGCCTACAAGGCTGGGGGTGGGAGGTAAGGCTTGCCAGCGGGGTGTGGGGGGGTAAAGTGAGATGCCGGAGGGCGGCTAGCAGGAAGGGGAGCCTACAGGTGCGCAGCTAGGAGAGGAAGGGCAGGGTGGCCACGTCTGCAGGCCCAGGTTTGTGGGGGAGGGCTCACCACCAGAACCTGGAGACATATTTGGGGCCAAGCCCCCCAAACTATTCAGGCGCAATCAGGACATGCAGTCAGACCCCCCCACTAGGTAGAGTGGGGGCCAGGCAAGGTGGGGTGCCCCTCCCCACCTGGAAAGGTTAAGTCCCTTGATGACTTGGGAGGGGGTAGAATTCAGTCTTTCTTTCTCAAATAGGAACTGCTCTATTTACCTGCCCACAGGAGCGTCGTGAAGATTAATGACCGTGAAATGCTTTTAAGATCAGACACATCCTGAGCCCTCGCTGGAGGCACTTACAGATGCACACAAGATCCGCACAGGGCAATCTGCTCCGGATCCACTGCCCCCCTAGACAGAGGCCCTCGCAGGACCAGCCTGGCAGCACCGGCACCTGCGGGATGGGCAGAGCACGGCATCTCTACCCGGCACCGCCAGCACCGCCCGCCTCGCCTGCCAGGCCCGGAAGGGCAAGTGGAGCCACGGTGCAGACCCCAGCCCACAGTCCGGAGAAGAGGAGAACACTTGAAAAACAGTCGCGCCCTACTGGGATGGAAACAGCCTCTCCCCTACCTCCCGTTCCTTACCTGGGTGCCCCGAAGCCAGTGGCGCCCTCAGGTCTCTGGTGTTTGGAGAGCTTTGCCCCACCCAGCGGGCAGCCTAGCTCGGGCAATGCTAGGAGCCCATTTGGCCCATCTGGCCTGGCAGCTCCAGGCAGCGCCTCGAGGGTGACCCCGGCACTGCACTCTGTCCCTCCCGGCAGAGCACGTGTGCAGGCCCAGGCCGCTCCCCGGGGTGACCCACTTCTGGGTCAGGCTTCTAAGAGCTCTGGGGGGCCCTCCCAGCTCCCGGGTGCTGGCGGCCCCCCAGGTGAGCAGGCCGGGGAGCTCAGGGCCACATCCTCCAGGCGCCCCGTCCAAACGGGCAGAGTGCTGCCGCCACGCTTGCTCCCACCTGGCCCACCTCGCCGGCCGGCAAGCAGACAGCTGATTTTGTTTGCCCTTCCAGGCTGAGCGCACTAAAGACACCCATCAGCAAAAGAATGGTGTCCCAGCCAGAGCGCATGTGAAAGGAGCTGCCCAAGGCCTTTCCGGCAGCCTCTCACACCACGCAGCAAAGGAACTTCACCTGCGGTTCCTCCCGCCACCGTCCACCTTCTCCCCACCCCTCCCACACACCTGGGGCAGGCAGGTACAATGCGACCACTTTCAGGTTTGACTCTGGCCATTCACACCCAGCAATCTCTCCCTTGCCAGCCTCCCCTTCGGGTTGGCTTTTGAAATTCCATATGGGAAAAAAAATGCCATTAGGCCAAAGGAGGTGACCTCTGTCATCGTGGTCTCCAGTTCCTTCCAAAGAAACTTCCTGGGAGTTCGTGACTCCATAATGAGGTTTTTGTTTGTCCAGGGCTCGGACAGATTGCTGGAGGCCAGATTTCAGGCTTGGCTGGAGCAAGGCTGCAAGCTGACCAGCCCTGGGGCCGGCTGCAGGGCCCACGGGGAGCCCCGCTCACACCCAGGGGCCCTTCCACGTGTGCACCAGCCCAGGCCAGGCCGGACACACCCGCCAGGCCCAGCTTTCCAGCCAGTCTTCAAGCCAGTTAACAGCCTCCTTCAAGCTATAATTAAGGACTTATTTTAATGCAAGAAGCGCATTTCTGCTGAGCAGAAGGGTGCTTTGAAGAGAGTAAAAGGCAAGGAGGGAAAGTCTGTTTCTTTCTAGTTTACAGAGAAGGAAATTTAGAACCACAGTGGGTGAGAGAGCTCTGCTGGCCCTTCCCTCCCACTGTGCCAGAGGCCACCAGAGGCAAGGCCGGACCACCAGGCTCGGCCATTCTGGATTATTCTGGATCCTCCAAATGCCATCGGCCTTTGGGAGAAATGAAGGCTCTACTGTTCTCCAGTAGTAGGTAAAGTCACAGTTCTCCATAAAACCAAAAGCATCAGTGACCCCGGGAATAAGAACCCAACCATTTCATCACAATTTTTGTGACGATGAAGGCAGCTCTAGGCAACCATCTGTGAAATTTAGTTACAGAAACAGTTAAAGCAGATCATTTCCAAAACATTTACTCAGGAAGGGGAGAGGCTAGATACAGAAAGTGAACCGGTCCCCCAAAGATCTAACCAAGCGCACCTGGCTAAAAGCAAACGGACGGGCATCAGGGCCCAGGCTGCCAGTGCTGGGGAACCCACTTAGGCGAGGGGTACAGAGGGGAAGGAAGAACACCTGTCCCTGAGGCTCCTGTGGTTCCACCTGGGACGAAGCACAGGAGGCAGGACAGCCTGGGACAGAAGCCCCCCCCACCCCCCACGAATCCTCACAGGAGCTGCACTTTCCCTAACACTACAAGCAGACTCAGCGCCTCTTCTAGCATGAGGAGAGCCATCCAAACCAACCCCACACTCCCTGCGGCTCGAGAGGCCTCGGATCAGCTGTTGACTGTGTGTCTTGACGTTGCCTTTGGAGGGTAAAGAAGCTCCTTCTCTGACACTTCCTTTGAAGAACCCTACCAGATGCTTTCAAAACCTTTCCTCAAAAAAGCAGAGCACTGAGGAGAAAGCAGACACCCTTCCACAGCACTCCAGAAGAGGCCACCTTTGGAGAAATTCTGGAAAGGAAGGAGCAGACCAGGCCTATAGCTTCATGCCCACGCCAAGACACCCACGAGAGACTCTGGTTCCCATCCTGCCTGCAGCTCCCAGAAGTTTCTAGAAGAATGAAGGCCACGCTGCCCCTTGGCTCCCATTGTCAACATTCCACACAAACAATGGCCTGGCTCTCTCCCTACTGTACATTCTGTATTCATTTGTGGATCCTCTTTTTCTGCACAGCCGACTAAGCCTGTCTCTCCTCTGCTGAAGTCCTGAAGGCCCAAGAGCAGCTCTAATTTAGGTTTTAAACATGAATAATGACAGTTAAAAGCAAAACTCCAGATTATGCCCAAACATTAATTTGTGAATATCATTAGCCACACTGATGGCTTTTGGATACTGTCCATTAAATCGTGATCAAAAGAAACACCGAACACCTTCAAAATGGTTCTGAAGTTTTCAGCAATTATTAAACATAATTTTCCAAACCCAGAGATAGGGTTTTAAACAAAAAAAAAAAAAAGCCCTTTCATAAGTCTTTGATACATATTCCATCAAACACAGACTTGAATAAAAATTAACTTCAAAAGCTCGAGGGGGCAAGCCTTGCAGCTTCCTTCTTTCCCAGGGAACTGTAACTTTAACTGTGGCAGAGTAAATTAGGACGTGCTCACCAGCTGTAAGGGCGAAACCTGATACCTGCCCAGGCAGTACAGTCTGGAGAACTATCCATTCCAGCATTTTCATGTGCCTGCTGGAAGTTTTCAGGAGAAGGCCACACAAGCATTCTTAGCTTGAGACTCACAAGAATCTTGGGGGAAGAACAAAGCACCCCGATATTTCACTCTATCAGTGTGGCTTCTGGCAATATCAGGACTTCTCTGCAAAGGGTCGAGCAAACTGCACACCCACATTTTAATTACTACCCAAGTGCGCCACCCTCGCCACAGAACCATCGGCCAGAAGTGGAAATATGGCCTGACCAGGCCCTGCCCGACAGAGAATCATCCTCCCCAACCGTGTCCTGCATGGACACGTCTGTGTGGCCTGGATCAGGGACGGGGACACCAGCACTGCCCGTTTCACTGATGGAGGATTATTCAGAGGGACCCAGGCTGCGCACACGTCCATTGTGATGACAGCCCGGCCACCTTCAAATGACAGTGGTAAAAAAATGACAACTGCACTGTATAAACTCTCTACATGTCCATCTCGGGGAAGCATTATTAGGTGCAAAGGGTCTGACTTTGCCTTCCCCATCGTTCACGATGGAAGCCCCCCGGGCACATGGTGTTTAGGACCTGGCTCTGCGTGGGGCCGCTCCCAGACTGGTTCCATCCTTTTTGCTTTTCACTGGCCAGTCTCAAGGATTTCAAATAATGTGAACCGTCCTGGGCGCCTCCTGCCTTTGCTTTCGGATCATAACCGGTTCCCAACCCTCCTGTCCCTTCCTGTCCCTTCCCGAGCCCCGGCCTGGCCATGAGGGACTCTGACAAAGTTGCAGGTTGATTTTGGAGTGTTGTTTGTTGTGGCAGCTGTTTTATTTCATTTCCTCTCTCTCTAGAACAATTTTCAGAATTATGAATAGGATTTCTGTTTGGAGTTTTAAAAGTCAAGAGTAAAGTTATCGATTATTCCCTGAAAGGGTAACTGATGGGTCGGTTAATGATTACACAGATAGCAAGTCTTCCTGCTTCATCTTGTGTACACGGCCAGATTAACAATGCCAGAGAAAGCAAACCGGACTCTCCCAGCCAGGAACAGGTGTGCCCTGAGTCTTAAAAGGCCAAAATATCTCACAAAGTATGTCACTGGTGTATTTTTACAATGCTGCTAGTATTTGCTTTAAAGTAGCCAAACTTTCCTAACTCGAAAGAGACACACTTTGCAAGTATTTCTCCACTGAGTAGCTGAAGGAAGTCCCAGGCATGAGTTGCAATTCATGCTTAGCAAAGAAATACATTTTAGGAACAAAGAGGTTTTTTAAAAATCACAGTTGAGAAAAGGTAATTCGCTCTGCCCCTCCCCCCAGTAGAACACCCCTTTGAGGGCCAGTTTCAAAGATCCCAAGTGAAGTCGTAAATAACTCAGGTCTCTGAGCTCGGTCTGCAGAGCCCTACCACCCCCTGCTCTGCCTTATTAAGGTACAATTAGAAAGGAGGGAGACATAGCCCCCCATGGCCTTATCTTTCCAAACAGGAAAAAGAATTAAGCCCAAAAGCGCCCTTCTCATCTTGTTCAAACCAAGCTCCAAACTCCAAAATGTAAAATGTCCTCTAATAACTGCATTCTACAGGGACAAACCGGGGTTCCCAACCCCCAGGGACACAGAAAACCAATCAATGCCATAAATTCCCTTTGCCTTCAACCCTCACTCCCGTGTACTGGGGGAGGGGGAGACCCGACATCCGCACTTACACTAAACCCCCTCAATGCAGGACAGAAATATGCTGGCGTATTTCCTTTGTTTGGTCCTGTTCTACTTGATCAAGTGTGAACGATTAAACTGGTTTCATTAAAGGCAAGTGCATTCAGGGCTAACACCCAACTTCAACGGCAACTGTAAGCATATTTTGCAAGGAGGGTCTGCTCTTTTTTGCTTGAAATCTACCATCTCATTAACTTTTCTTTTGGGGGCAATAAAAAGGGCACGAGGGGTTTTTACAGGAGAGTGTCAGAAGGCTTCAGAGATGGGAGGCCAGACAAAAGGATATTTAGTGTTTCAACTCGAGGATACAGTCAGTTACTTAAAAAAAAAAAAAAAAAGAAATCCCGTTTCTCTATAAAAGCTCCTCTGGAAGTGTTGATTAGCATTTTGAATATCACTTTATAACTGCCGTAAGAAGGACTCTTTGAAATCAAATGATAAAAACAAGAGCCTTCAAAGTCCCATTACTTCCCAATGTAAAAATTCATAAAAAAAAAAATTCAAAACAGTGGAATTCTCTCAAGTACACGAAACTAAAGACCTCTACTCTGACACCCGAGAGGCAACACACCCGTCTTAGGTTCTGAACACGAGGGCCTTTCTAAACTGGAACCGCAGCACCTAGCAGAGAAGATGATCTTTGAAAGAGTGGTTCAGAGTTGGCTCTTTTTTCGCTTGAGTCGGGAGGTAGGATCACGTTGTAAACTAACTAAAATATACGTCCCCCAACATCTCCCATGCCAGGTAAAAATATACAGTCTCTAGAATACCCAACAGAATTGCAAATAAGGCACTTAGCATTTTAAATTCCCGATGCATATTTATAGACTAGAATTCTCCTGTCTACCCTTCCAGCCACTCACATCTGACTCTCTAAGAAGTTAACCCGATCGCCAGTCTCCACAGAGAAAAGGGGGAAATTCATAAAGATCTGTTTACCCCGATGGGGCAGGAGCGCCCGGCGTGGCGACGTAGGCCACGGCCAGCAGCCTCCACCGCCAGGGCGCAGAGCCGGCGGGGATTTCTCTGAAAAATTCCTTCCCCCTGTAAGATACTGAACACGGGGACCCCCTAGAACCAACTGCTGCTAGGGCCGCCTCCGGAAAAGTGCTGGGGGAGTGCGGGAGCGGGGGGGTCGCCGCACACACGCACGCCACGCACACTCAAGTGCCACGGCCATCGGCGGCCGCGGAGCGAGCCCCGGAGCGAGTGTGTCTCGCCGCGGCCGCCGCTGACCGCGCCGGGCTCCCGGGCCCGGGCCTGCGAGCGCCCGGCGCCGCCAGGGATGCGGCCGGCCGGCCTCGCCGTGGGGCCTCGGGCTGGAGAAAGGCCCCGGCGCGCCCGGGCTCCGCGCGCCTCAGCCCAACTTGCCCCGGGCGCTGGGCGAGCGCCAGGGAGACGAAGAAAGGCGCGTCCCCTCGGCCGCGAGGGTCCGTCCTGCGCCGCCCGGGACGACGAGCCGAGGCGACCGCGGCGAACCGGCCGTCCGGCGCCGCGCGGGGTCCCCGCGCCCGGGGGGCGCCCTCGCCAGCCCCTCCGGTGAAACTTTTCCTTTTGGTTCGCCCCACCCGAAAAGTGCGGCCCGCCGGGGCAGCGGCGGCGGCGGCCGAGGAGGAAGTGGTGCCCGCGGAGCGCGGCGGGGCAGAGGAAATGCCCGGCCCGCCCGGCCCCCGCCCGCGGGCCCCCGCCCCGCCGCGACTTTGGCGGGCCGAGCCCGGCGAGGCGGCGGCGGCAGCTGCGGCCCGGCTGCCCGAGGAGCCAACAATGCGGGGCCGGCACAACAAAAGGCTGCCAGCTCGCCTCCTCTCGCGTCTCTCACTTGCGCTCCCGGGGCGCCGCGGGATCCCCCGCCGGCAGGGGCCGCTCCCCGGGGCCCAGGGGCGCGCGCGCCCCGCTCTCCCCGCGGACCCCGCTCCCTCCGCCTCGCCCGCGCAAGGCCCGGCGCGCTCGGACGCCCGTCCCGGGGGACCCGGCCGTATTGTCCCCGCGGCGCGCCGCGCTCGGCCTGGGTGGCGGGCGGCCCCGCGCGCGCACCCACCGGCCTCGGGGAGCAGGAGCCGGGGCGCCTGGAGACCGTCGCCGAGACGCCGCCGCCGCCGCCGCTGCCCTCCGGCCGCCGCGCTCGGCTTTTCCTTTTCTTTCGCTGCCAGCCTGCTGGGAAGAAGGTGACCGCCTACTTCGCATTCATCAACTCTCCGCGCAACAACAGCAGCCCCGGCGCAAACGCGGCCCGCGGCGCGGTCGGCGCGGGGGCCGGCGCCCGGGCCCCGGCAGGCGCCCCCCCCACGGCCGAGCGGGGCCGCGGGCCGGGGGCGCAGACCAAGATGTCCTCGGAGCCGGCTCCGTCCTTCGCCCTCCTCCTCCTCCCCGAGTGGCGCAGTGAGGCGCGGGCGCGGCGCCCCCAGCCCGGCGCCGCAGGTGAGGCGGGGGCGGGGGCGGCCCGGCCCTCCCCCGGGGCCCCCTTACCTCGTCCCGGGCCGCCGGCGTCCGCGGCGGAGGGCGCCCACCCGGGAGGCGGCGGCGGCGGCGGCGGCGGCTCCCGCCCCTCCCACCCCACCCGGCGGCGGCGGCGGCGGCTGTGCGGCCCCCCCTCAGCGCGGCATGGCTCCCGGCTCGCTCCCTCGCTCCGCGGGCCGCCGCCGGCTCCTCCGGGCCGCTCCCGGGCCACCTTAAAATGACACACGCACACAGGGACACACACACAAAAACTTAATCTCCCAGCCCCGGCCCCTCCCCCTCCCCTCCCTCCCGCCTCCCCCCTCCCCACCCAGCCCGCCCTTCCTCCGCCTCCCCTCGCCGCGGAGCCTCTTCCTACTTCCCCCCCCCCCCCCCCCCCCC